>CABFOP010089509.1:0-13471 GCA_900683385.1 Anoplogaster cornuta | reverse complement strand
ACACCCCCATCCTGGGTCTCATCTCCAACGACGATGAGACTGCCTACAGAGAGGAGGTCAGTGCCTTGGCAACATGGTGCCAGGACATCAACCTCTCTCTCAACGTCTGCAAGAATAAGGAGATGATCGTGGACTTCAGGAAGCGACAGGGGGAGGGTGATGCCCCCATCCACATCGATGGAGCTGAAGTGGAGAGAGTCTCCTGCTTCAAGTTCCTCATCAGCGATGACCTCTCCTGGTCCAGGCAAGCGGACGCGGCAGTGAAAACTGCCCAAAAGCGCCTGTGAGGAGACTCAAGAAGTTTGGCATGTCTGCCAAAAATCTCACCAATTTTTACAGGTGCACCATTGAGATCATTCTCACTGGCTGCATCACTACATGGTACGGCAGCTGCTCTGCTGCTGATCGCAAGGCCCTCCAGAGGGTGGTGAAGACAGCGGAGCTCATCACTGGCTGCCACCTCCCCTCCGTGCAAGGCATCTACCACACACGATGATGCCTAAGGAAAGCACGGACAATCACAAAGGACTATAGTCACCCAGGCTCACTGCTGCCGTCTGGTAGACGTTACCGGAGCATCCGGGCATAGAGACTACCATACTCACAAACAGTTTTCCCCCCAGGCCATCAGGATCCTCAATCAACAAAAATAATCCCAGCCCACAATCTAACTTTAATGTACATATCCATCCGCACTTCTACACTTTATATTTATATTTGTGCTACTTTTACTTTTACTTGTACAATATGGTACAACACTATATATTTTTTTTTGACATTTGTGCTATTTTTGCTTGCACTGTTGGTGACTCTTGTCTGTTTTTTCTAACAATTTGTTTTTAAATATATTTTGTCTATGCCTACTACATAGTTGTTGCTAGCCATGTCGCAAGAATTTCAATGTTCGGATCGACCTTGTGTTAGGCTGTGCATAAGATAATACAATCACTGAACACTGAACTTTGATAGGTTAATTTATAGTATCACCGCAGGTCACTGCCATGCTGCATTCAGGTCCTATGGAAAATACAGTAGATACGGACACTGTATTTGAAAATACCATTCAACTCAGCTTCCAGGTCGTAAATATTACTTTTGAACTCGGGATTTGATAAGGGATCCCGTTTTCCCCAACTATGTCAATTCTGAATTTTCTATAACAAGGAAATAACTGTGGGCAAGTGTAGAAAATTATATATTAAGTCACTAGTTATGACAGTTATTCCCACAGGACTTGAATGCAGCACTACTGTAAACTCACCCATCGGCAGTTCTCGCTCATTTCTCTCACCCGTTTGTTAGGAAGGGAAGAAGACAGCCAGCCAGGCACTTCAACTAAAGTAGCGAGCCTCTTCGTTGCAATGATTACACTATCAATCTCTTCTTTCACATTACACACGCCGGAGTTGCAATGAAGGTGCAGTTGTCTCTTTATAATTTTGTTCCAAATGTAGCACTGCTTAACGTTAGCCTATAGCTTCCGCCAGCTAGCTAGCGTTAGATAGCGTACCGTTAGCTGACCAGCTTCATTTTGTTGTATTGGGCAGCTGACGTTCTAGTTAGCCTTGACAACATTAGCTAGCTAAGCTAGTTAGATAAACGGTTGGATAGGCAGCAGTTCTGACAGCTGTTACATGCAGAAACCTAAGGTGTTGAACGGTACTGAATTGGGTGCATTTATCTTCCCATTGGGGGTTTAAGTAATTTTCTTTCCGTCAGCTGGTTAACAACGTAGCTGTAGTTAGCACAGGACGAAAATGTCATTGTCTGCGTCCGTTGTGCCAATGTTTTGAGGTTTTGGGATGCTTACTCTGCCTGTCTGCATGGTGCTACCGTGATCTACGGGCAAACGCTTTCAATTCCATCAGCCATAATCAGCTTCCACATGAGGTCATGTGTCTCCCATATAAAGAACACGATTATCTGTTACCATGGTCACCCTATTTATAGATGATGCCATTCGATTTGAAATAACCTGTCTTCAAACCACAACAACGATCCATATTTTAAAGACTGTTGTTGTTTTAGCTTGCACTGCTCGGACACCGCAGACATTACTGTTGTTGTCGCTGAGTCTGAGATAAGTGTTCATTACATAATAACTGAAAACAAATGATCTTGGGAATGTCAGGCAGGGGCCTCCTCCATGTGGGCTTCATGCTGTGGTCTGCTGAATGAAGTCATGGGCACCGGAGCAGTTCGAGGCCAGCAGCCGGGGTTCGGAGCTGGGGCAGGACCCTTCCGATTTGCCCCCAGTGCGGGATACTCCACATACCCGCCCACAACCTCAGGGAGTCCCAGCCTGGTATGCAAGGGCTGTGGCCAGGCCTTCTCAGTCTTCAGAAGGAAGGTTGGTTCCTGCATGCCATGTCTGCTGACTGAATGAGAAGGAAAAAGTGCATATGTATACATAGTGGGGATGGGAATATTAAATGGCTAGTTGATTAATAGCTATCTGATATTACATTATACATCACATTACATTAGTCATTTAGCAGACGCTTTTATCCAAAGCGACTTATAATAAGTGCATTCAACATAGGTAGGCAAGAGAACTACTAGTCACCAGAAATCGTAAGTGCATTTCCTTCCTCAACAAGCATCTAAGAGCAGAACCAGTGCTGATATGTGTTGAAAACAAATACTAGTTGGTTAACTACATGTAATATGCATATGGAGTTTGCCAGAACAAAACTCATTTCCATTGCTCATCAATATCAATAAATATTAAGACATTTGACATTTACTATTTTTGCTGAAGAAAATACTGAGTCATCTATGGGGTGCATGTTTTTAGCACATTTTTAAGATAGTCGGTTTGTCAGTTACTTAATTTTAATATTCAAAGTCAAGATTTACCATTCCTAATGGATAAGCATAGAACACGTTTCCAAGGTCGTTTTACCCCTGAAGACGAAGCTATTGTAGATGAACCCTAAACGTGACTCATTATTCCAAAGTGGATGTTCAAATCATAACTGCTATTCAGAGTGAGTTGTTGTGTTACGCCATTACGTGTAATCTGATGTGTCCGTTGAGACACTAAATATGGCAAGTTACATCATGAGGGTGCCAAAGTTTGTACTGGCTACTGGTTTTCAAGGAGTTAAAACAATATCAGGTTGTGCATGAAAATGGGCTAAAAGAGGATTAATTTATCCTCCGCCCTGAGGCTACTATTTTTGGTGAAAAAGGTGCTGTTCTAGATGATTGCAGAGGCAGATGGACGGCATACTGATTTCTGTAATATAGTGGAAGGAGTGCTCATGTTTATATGTCGCAGGGTCTCATTCCATTACTGCTGTCTGAACCTTCACTCACCATGCCAATGGAGAATCTAATCCCATATCTTGCATGTATTACCGTTTGATGTTTGTCACTTAAAAAAAATGAGATGCCTCCTGCCTCTGTGTCTGGAGAGGTAGAGCAGATGTGGATGATTGAAAATGCAGCAACGGTCTAAGGCCATTGATGTGGCTCCCCAGTATTTGTTTGAGTGCCATTTCTCTGCTTTCTGTTATCACAATTTCCTCCAGTCCTTAGACTACAAAACAAGGAGCACATAGAAGAATTTGACCAATTTTAATGGCATTGTTTTTGGCAATAACACATGGTGGAAAGTGAGTGCTTGCAAACTCTATTAAATCATAAATTTCCTCAGCTCATCTTGCATTTTTCTTTCTCTTTCACACTCTATTTCTCCCACAGCATATTTGCTGTGACTGTAAGAAGAGCTTCTGTTCGCTATGCTCCATGCTACAAGAGAATCTTCGCATTTGTGCCACATGTCACTTGCTGAAGGCAACAGCCTTCGAGCGGCCACTGCTCATGCGTCTACGGGTCAAGGACCTGCGCCAGTACCTGCTGCTGCGCAACATCCCCATCGATACCTGCAGGGAGAAGGAAGATCTGGTGAACCTGGTGCTCTGTCACCAAGTCACTGAGGAAGAAGAGGACCCCGAAACGGCCAGCCTCAACTCCCGCTCCCTCTACATGCCGCCCCCTTCTGCCACCCAGTCTGCAGAGCTCTGGGTGTCTGCCTCAGAGTCTGCTCTTGCTGCCCCTCAGGAGGAACCACTCAGCAGAAGTGATAGCTCTGATACCAACCAGGTACAGTGGGTACTAAACACCAGCCACCAACCAAATGCTGGTAAATGTTTGCTATGGCATGTTAGAGATGAATAGCACATCAACAATGCATGTGAATGCAACACAATAGGAGCTCTTAATATGTAATTTCATCAGTTAAGGGAATCTATTTCCTCATAAGTCTGATATTGTCACGGGCTGCCACAAATACATCTGTGTGAAACACTGCACATAATATATCACCAGAGATGGATGATTTACCATGTAAGTGAGGTTGACTGCCCAACTTTAATACAAATTGTCAACAAGCTAAAAAGTAAGTGTTTGGCATTCAAGAAAGCTGTGAGGCAACTCGTGGGAAAAAGAGGGAAAGAGATGAAGCAGTGGAAGTGGCTCTGAAAAGGTAGCGCAACTCTCAGCAGCCAGGATCCACTATAAATACTTGTACTTGTCCCACTTAGGGAGCAGTAAGCTTTTCTACGATGGGAAGGTAAGAAGCATTGTTGTTCCCAAGGTATCAATGGCCGAGCTGAAGGGTGACTAATCCTAATCCTCAGTTAACTGGCTTGTCTTGGCCACGGGTGTTCTTTTCACGTTGTGTACAGTAATGTTTGTTTTTGCTTTTGCAGGATATCGGTGACGCCACGTCAGTGTCCCTCCTCAACTTGGACCCCAGTGAACACACTCCTGAGGTGATCTATGTCTTAGCCTCAGATTACCTGCTAAACAACGTCTTCACAAAATCTCTTCATTTCTCCCGTAGTCTGAATTTCTTTCTCCCAGTGTCGACGGGATAGTATTGATATTTGTTTCTTGATCTGTTCTTTATTAAAATAATATCCTTAGTATGTGGGGTTACGCAATACTGAGAAATATCTTATTGTAATGGTTTTGCTGTATATTGCTATTGCATTATGAATGGCAATACTTGTTGACACAGCTTTTCATATATGCTATTCTGTGTTCCAGCACTTGGGGAAAAAAACAATATGGGGGTTGAAAATGAGATGCTAATGATTAGGTTTGCCGGGTTTGAGTCTGATGAAAATTTCTATTCAATGTGCAATGTAATTTGTTGGCCAGAAATCGTCATTAAGCAGCCGTCTGAAACACCTTTCTCCCTGTTGTAAAGATTGCAGCCTCTTGCAATATGGAAATCGCACTACTCAATATTCTAACAAACTTAAATAAACTTGAAACTTTCAAATTAGTAAAGTGCTTTACACACAACTAGACAAAATAAATAAAAGCCACTATGATATGCAATAAATGGGGGTGGGGTTATAGACAGGACAGACAGACACACACACAACGTGCATGGTGCAGCTATGATGACTTGAATTGAAACGTAGCTTTTAAATGCGCAAGGAGCATTTTTACATTTTAAATTATAGTCTAAGTAAAAAAACAAAAACAAGTATCAGGTCGTGGTGCATTTCCAATAGGAAGCAGAAGTAGAGGACACGCAAATGGGAGAAAACCAGCACACCCCGAGGAAGGCTTTCTGAAATGTCGGCTGTTTTTATGCTACCTTCTGTGCTGGCTCTACATGAATTTTAAATCAACTTGAGCATAATTTTGTCCTCGCGTGTGCTTCCACATTTTAGTGTCTTGCACTTGGCTACACTTTAAATGATCCAATTGCCAAAGCCTATTTCTTGATTCCTGCTCCCTCAGGTGAGCCCTCAGACACGGCGGCGGGCCAGAGCCTCCCTCTCGGACATCTCCAGCCTGAGGGACATCGAGGACCTGTCTGTGAGGCAGCTGAAGGAGATCCTGGTCAGGAACTTTGTCAACTATGCAGGCTGCTGTGAGAAGTGGGAGCTGGTGGAGCGCGTTAACAGACTGTACAGAGAAACAGAGGAGAACAGGAAATCATGTGGGTATTAATCCTGCGAAAATGTTTAAAGGCTTCTCATCTTGTAGCCTTGCATCCTCTCAACAGCAATGTACACACTAAATACTTAAAGGTGCAATAGGTAAGATTTCTTACCTCATAGCGGCGAGCGAAGACTGATGAATTTCAGCGCCGAACCCCGCCGACATGCTGCCGGGTGTGGGAAATGTGGTGTACGGAAGTCCGCTTGCCTGTTGTTGGTCAGGGGACAATGTGAAAACGATAACAGTCCCAGTCGCGCCGTGGTCCGGTCTCTACTTCTGGGAGACGGGTTTCCTGGTAGTTTACCTCAGTAGCGGCCAGCGAAGAGTGCTGAATTTCAGAGCCGAACCCCGCCGACGTGCGGGCGGGTCTGGGAAATGTGGTGTACGGAAGTCCGCTTGCCCGTTGTCGCTTAGGGGACGATGAGAAAACGATAACGGTCCCATCCAATCATTTCATTCTGTCCGAATGAAATTATTGGACGGACTTATTACAGTATTGCGACCGCTACAGACAACAGATTTTTTTCATTTTGGTTTTCAGAGCACTTGATTTATTGATTGCTGTCGGGATATAAAGACCATTTCAACAAATATAACCAAAAATGCTTCTCAAAAACTTACCTATCCTACCTTTAATGCCCAGAGGTTAAACTGCTACCAAGCTTCTCATTGCAATAACAAGTTGTTAATCATAAAAAGTCTTAGATCATCTAGAGAAAAAGCAACACATCCTTTAACTAAAAGTCACTAAAACTGAATCTGCATTTTAATAATCCAATTTCTGGTTTGTTTCAGTGGAAAACGTGAGCACTGCTATAACTGCAGGTAAGAGATCTCCCATCTGTGTGTGTGTGTGTGTGTGCGCGTGCAGTGTGTCTAGGAATCAGGATTGGGTAGCATATCCAGTTTATAACCTTAGACCGCTGCTTCTCCTGACATTATTATGTAAGTAATAGGATATGCAATACCTGCACTGACCCCATCTGAACATGAACAGGGTCCATTCAAATGAATTTTCTCCTTCTATTCAGTCATGATTAAATGTCTCTTGCTTTACTCCTCCCACACAAAAGTGGTGGCCTTTCCCCCTCCTATCTGCAATGGTGCCATTGGAGGTAAAGCTTGAATGAATTCCTTGCCACCATTGCTCTAGCCGTGCATACCATCTGTGACTTGCCTCTCCATTGTCACGGTGTCACCCCATCCCCTCTGCCTGCCACAGCCCTGAATGCTCTCATCTGTGATCCCACCCTCTTCTTTGTCACGTTGTTTTGTTTATTCTGTGTTGGTGATCTTTTCTTTTAATATACATGTAATAAGTGAGCAAGACTCTCCTGGTATGTTGCAGTATTGTACTGCTATTGGATTGGCATTCATATCAGGAGAACAGGAGAGAGATTCTGGCTATTAGAGTTGATTCATTCATTATCCATTTCCCATTTGTTATGCACAGAAGGCATTTCATATGTTGGCCATTTTATTTCAGTCCTGCCAGTGATACAGATTGGTTGGTTGGCCTGGTTGTCAAGGAAACGCCTTGTCACAAAACTATAATCAGACGTTGACATTTCTCAGGAGTAGGTTTGCTCCGAGCATGGCCGTACCAAGATAGCACTCCGGATAAGATGAGATGTTTTACTGATGTGCTGAATGTTGTGCAGCCCCCTCGTTCCCCGACCTCATGACCTCATGGCTTTTGTTTTGCTCGGCGCTGTGCCCCCCACGCGGTGTCCTAAGCCTCCCAGTCAGGCCCCCCTCTTGTGTCTCGCTCTCTTGCAGACAGCGAGAGGGCCCCGCTGACGAACCGCGACGACAGCCTCTGCAGGATCTGCATGGACGCCGTGATCGACTGCGTCCTCCTGGAGTGCGGCCACATGGTCACCTGCACCAAGTGCGGCAAGAGGATGAGCGAGTGCCCGATCTGCAGGCAGTACGTCGTGAGGGCCGTGCACGTCTTCAAGTCCTAACGCAGCATGCCCGCCGCCGACTCCTACCGCAGGGGAGATTTCCTCTGTGTAGACTCAGACTGTCTTAAGTCAACCATGCAGCTCATAACCTTAGAGTCCCCAAAATACTCTTCTGTGGGTGGTTAGTATTCCCCAAACTAACACATTATTTGCACATTAAAATATTACGATAAATGTGTTTTTGTTTTGCTATGAATTTGACTCTCCAGTTTGACCAATGGAGTGTAGGCCCCTACCCTCCCGAGTCATTCCTCAACTAAACATGTCTGTAATCTGTGTTCATTCCTAAATGTCTGTTATGCTTTTCTTAAAATTGTTCGGTGTAAAGAAGAATGTGTGGTATTCG
This sequence comes from Anoplogaster cornuta, assembly GCA_900683385.1. Lineage (NCBI taxonomy): Eukaryota > Metazoa > Chordata > Actinopteri > Trachichthyiformes > Anoplogasteridae > Anoplogaster > Anoplogaster cornuta. The sequence goes on along the minus strand of CABFOP010089509.1, from coordinate 5,188 downwards.
GCCACGTGCAATCCCGTCTAACACGTCAGATCAGCCCTCAGATCTGCCTATAAATTGTAGCTCGCATCCGACTGCGAATACTCAGCAGAGCACTTCTCTTTACACCTGCTGCAGCTGACTACATATCTTAGTAAAAACCGTGGACGGAAACGCGCTGAGCGTCACCGCAGAAGAGTTGGGGGGGGGGGGGTGAACTTAGGTGCCAAATAACGGGTTACGCCCCCGTGCTTCTCACCCTTTTAATCTCCAGTTTGTGGCTGTTGATTGTTTCGCATGTTATACCAGAAAGCACTTTGAAATTGTACACACTGTGTTAATGCACCACTGCTCCCAATTCACTGCAGACTACGAGCAGTAATAGTGTCTGAAGCAGCATGCCTCCTAATCCATGAAGACCTGTCCGACCGACGATGGATTTCTTGAAGGCCACCGTCATTATTTAGGGGAGAGAGAGAGAAAAAAGCCAATTGAAAATAATTGTCCTTTTCTTTTATAGGCTTACATCATGTAGTGTTATTTAACCCACAAATGAGCAGGTGCTCTGCCATTTTCATTGAAGTCAAGGATAATCTATGATGAAGGAGGTGCATTATTCATTTGCTAACTTAGCCGTGTCATCAGAGCTCGTATCCACTGATCCACTGATGACGATTGTTCATAACCCTAATTAGTCAACCCTAATTTATCAGTCCACCTCTAGCCCACGCTGATCAGGTACTACATTACACAGATGAATGGTAGTGGTCATGACTTGTCTCATTATAGCAATATCTCTTCTGTCACCTCTGTCCCGTCTCAGCGTTAGATTGTCGGGACAAAAAAGAAAAGAAAACCGGTGCTAATTCATTCAATCATCTTCCCTGTTTTCCAACTTAACTGTGGATGTGATCTTTTTTCTGAATGTGTTCCTTTTGGTTGTGTATTGTCAGGAGTGGGATGAAGTGTCTTAATGCTTTCAGTTGATTTATTTCATGTAGTTAAGTATCAGACTAACTATTCAAAGATATAGCTACAAGTTTACTGACACCTGTGGTATATAAAGTATATAGAAAAAGTGACTTGCTGTACAGCTGCATATATTGATCCATATCACTGAGATGTACATATCTATATTTTTTCCATTTGATTTGAATTGTATAATATCAGATTATTGAAATGTCCCTGGGATTGGGTTAGTTTATTACTAAAGTTATGTTTTACTGTCAAGTGGTTTGAAATGTGTTATATCTGCATAGATTTGCTTGAAGTGTGTCCCTCTTGGGAGAACCAGAGCATGACAACATATGCCTGTATGGCACGGGATCTGAGATGTTATCGTCCCGCCCCTCACCCTCCCTACCAACATGATCCAATTTCCTGGTTTTCTTTCTCCCGGTCCTGCTCATTTAAAAATATCCAGCTTTGTACTGTACTCACACAAACTCAACATTGCTGCTATTAGAGAAAAGATGTCCCATGCAATCAACGGTAGCTGAGCAGGTTGCACTTCTCCTTCAGAAAGGATGTAATTGTGTGCAAGGTCTGGTCTTTGTATTTGGGAATGTTGAACTTTTTATTTTGGTAATTAAAGATTTTAATCAGTCATATCCGTTTTTGCATACTTGTTCATAAGCATCATCAGTATTATCTAGGGGTAAGAGTAGTAATTATACCACAGAAGTCTAATGCATATTATTTTAGACCATAAAATAGGTTCCACAAGACATTGATATGTTTTCCCTGCTGGTAAGACAAACTGTAAAACAAGTCCATCAAAATATGACGCTCAAAATCCTCAATGATGGTACAAATGAAATACTTTTAATGACAGGATATCAGAACTTGGTCTTTAGATTTACAAATATAAACATTATCACATTCACCTGAGGTGATAGCAGATCTATTACAGCACAGCACATCCCAAAAGGGCTAAAATACACACAAGCGACACCTATTGTGGCAATATTGAAACAGAAGCAAACACGTTATTTGCAAAGTTCTTAGCTCAACTTTAAACCTGCTTGGAGAACCGGACGGGTGGGGTTCACTGCCTCGGGAAAATTCAGTGTCAGTTATAGAAATCTACTTCATTGACTTTAAGATACTTGACTGATTGACTTTCTGACATGCACTATTGTTGTGTGTGGCAAACCCCGCCCACCTGGTACCCACGTAGGCCAAAACAAACCAGATAAAAGTATTTGCAAACATTATTTGACCCAGCTCTGTGAGACACGTGTCAAGTAGGAGTTACTAAAATGAATAAATACAAAATGAATAAATTAATGTTGGAGTTGATAGGAAGATTTCTCAAACACACCACTTGCCATGGCACACAAAGGTGTAAGGTAACTGAAGACAAACGAAGAGGGTGTAACTGAGGAATATGATATTTATTTTACTCTGTTTTCTTTTATGATTCTTGAAATACATTCTAGATATTCAATATGTATTTAGGATAATTTATTCAGATATCCATCACTGTACATAACTTGTGGCTGTAACTGAAGTTACATTAATATCCATACAGATTTTGGCACATAACAGACAAAATTTGTATCAAGGCAAACTGAAAGAAAGAAGACAATATTCAGCTCCAACACATGCTGCATTGTTTATCTGGGGAAAAGCTCAACAAATTTGCAGGTGTGAAAGACACTGTAAACTCATGAAATGATGCTGGTAGAAAAATATTTCCCCCCCAAATATTTAAAGAATAAAAATTAACAACCCAACAAAGTCAATTACAAGCACACGTTTCTGTAAAACATAGTCTTAACACAAATGCATGCATGCGCTGTCCCCTTCCTGTCCAGTGAATGTCCGTCATCCCCCTTTTACTAGAAGAGTCCAGAAATCTCCCGTTTCAATTTGTGTGATGTGACATTGATTCCGCGCCGTTAAAAAAAAAGATTTGTGTTGTTCCATTTAGTGCAAAGGTAGTTCGTGACATTTTTGTCCTTTTGGGAACTAGCTGATCTTCTGGAGAAATTTGTCTTCTTTCAACCCGAACTGCACGCTGACCGACATCTCCGCAATGAACCTTTCACAGGCCATCCGGCTCACCTGCTTGCAGTAGCGCAGGTCAATCTGACAGATGCTTCCACAGCGCTTGAAAAAAGTAAGGGAATGGTCTGTGACCCGGTTACAAACTAAAGGGAAACAGAGAATCGATTATTGAAAGAGTTGCTCATGTAGGATATTTACTGCAAATCCAAAATTATTTGATTTGATTTTCTGGGCGACCAAATTTGAACAAATGTCAAAAAAGCAGATTATAGGGGCTATTCTTGGTAACAGTGAACTACTTTCACAGTGACATAACATAAAACGTTAGTCTTACACAGAAGTACAGAAGTAAGAAGTAAGAAAAAGGATGCAACATTTGCCTGTCACACACTCCTCCCTTTTCTCCTGTACCGTCTTCCCTCTCCAGGTCGCTCAAATTCATCAGTTAGTTATCTTTTGCTTTGTGTGTCTTATGGTTATTTCTGTGTAGCTCCTTTGTACCGCTGTCCTGTTTTCACGGCTCTGTTTGGTTAGGTTCATTTGACCCTCTCATATTGGGTAGCTGAGGGGGGAGCTCTGGGTCTGACGGCCCTCTGCCTGGTTGGTCCAGGTGCTTCCCCGTCCTTTTGTTCCATTGGACCGGTTTTCCCCTACCTTTCTGAAAAAATAATGACTTGGTCTCAAAACGTATATGCCACTGACCTCATGTCTGAGCCACGGTTCACTGAGGTTGTAACACCCACTACCTGGTCCATAAAAATCACATTAACTAGTCCCAGGCAGTGCCACTACTACCCTACTGGACACATCACACTTAGCATCACCTCACCTGTCTGACGGACCCCCCTTCCAACTCGGGCCCCCCCGCTAGCGTGGCCGCCACTGGGCCGTGGGTGTCTCACCTGACATGTTGATCTCTGTGAGGGAGTCCCTGGTGGTGGTCCCCGCCGCCGTCAGCAGGTTGACCGACTGGTCGTTGATGTGGTTGCAGTAGCTCAGGTCCAGCCGGGACAGCGACGGCATCTGCCGGCTGATCAGACGGAGCGATGTGTCGGTGATGTCCAGCCCCGCCAGACGCAGGTCCATGACGTTCCGCAGCTTACAGCGGTTGTCCAACTGACCTGAGGTTGGCCAGACGGAGAACATTTTCAAAATCAGAAAAAAAATCAGTGACGAACACTTAAATCTATCCACTTGCTTAACCATCTATTAACCCCATCTGAAATACATCAGGGCACTGTGGAATATTTCATTATACCGATGTAAATTTAATCCTACTTTTAGCAGTAAGACTCCAACTGATGCATTACACGTGTTACGTCATAAGAATGCTCTCATCTCCTCAATTATTTAAGAGAGCTTGAGAGGTCCCCTAACTCGAGTGGGCCGACAGCCTGGCGGTCTTCGTCCCGTACCTGGTCTGTTGTCTGTAGGGGGCGAGAGCAGGTCCCTCATCTGGGTGTCTTTGAGTCCCTCCACCCACTGGACATCCAGACTCCGTAGCAGAGGACAGCTGGAGGTGCAAAGGGCGGACACAGCCACCCAGGAACACCCCGACAGCTTTAACACTCGCAGACCTGAAATCCAAAAACAGCACTCTGAAGACTCTGGTATACATGGAGACATTTCTGGTGAATCGCCTCTTAGTTGGGCACCTGGACACATACCTGGCAGTCTGTTAATAAGCCAGCTGAGTTGTTTCTTGGAGATGTTGGTCCAGCTGAGGTCCAGAGAAAGCGGCTGTCGGCGGATAATGCCACTGAGCATGAGGGGAGTGATGGACGTGCAGCGGTTCAGATCGATCTTTGTCCAAAGTCTCTTATCACAGCACCTGGCCACCAAACAGACAAGACAACTCAGCTGCACGCCGACACTCGCCAGAGTTTGTCATGTGTGTTATTAGTGTGTTAGTGTCGGCCTTATTCTTCTATGTTGCATATTGTGTGTTACTCGTATTACTACCGCTTCACATTAATGTGGTCCCCCCCCCGTTTCAAAATGTCTGACGTTCACAACAAACTACTGTACTCGTGTGCTGTGCATTTACCATCTGTTCCACGTCTTGCAAACCCTCATGCAGACACACAGCTCCTTGTGCGTGAGATAGCCGAAGACCTTCATCCAGACCTCGCGCTGCATCGTGTGGGTCTTCCCGTCTCTCAGCGGCAGTCTGTCCGGGGGAGGGCTTATCGGCGGCGGG
>CABFOP010089505.1:9110-20029 GCA_900683385.1 Anoplogaster cornuta | reverse complement strand
AATGTATCAATGGCGTTGTACCGAGGATTACTGTATGGACATTCCCGAATCAGAAGCCCTGGGTTAATGGTGAAGTCTGTGCCAAACTTAAAGCACGGACTGACGCCTACAACTCCGGTGATTTGGAGGAGTACAGGAAGTCCAGGAATGCGCTCCGGAGAGCTATTAGCAGTGCAAAGAGGCAATACAGGAACAAAGTGGAGTCTAACTACCAGGGCTCCAACACCAGAAACATGTGGGCTGGACTAAGAACTATCACAGACCACAAAAGGAAATCCAGCAGTGCTGAGATAATGTCTGCATCTCTCCCAGATGAACTGAACATCTTCTATGTTCACGCTTTGAGAGCAGCTCCCTGGCTGAGGAGGTGCAGAAGGCCCAGGACTCCTACACACTGGTGATCTCCAGGGCAGATGTGTGCAGATCCACACAAGGCACCTGGACCTGATGGCATCCCTCAAATCGCAATCCCGCCATCTAGTGGACCTTGATAGAATAACAGTTTGAACACCCTTCTCTTCTTCCGGTTTTAAACCACGGAAGTCGATGTTCTTGTCGTGTGTTGAGGAGCTTTAGCAGAAGCCATTTTAGCAGCTGTCTCTTTTCGACGAAGCAAAACACGAGGTAGGAAGTAAAGTTATCACAGGGAAGTTTTTAAACTTTGCTCCATTTGCATTGGACATCAACACAGTCTGTACTCGCCGACCCGTTTAGGTAACGTTACTGTATCTGACACTAATGTTAATGAAGGCTGCCGTTAGTGTAACGTTAATAACTAACGTTAGGTACGCCTTACATTAGTTGACTTATCAGCACTAACGTTTGCAGAATTAGAACGAGTCTCAGTTTATTCTTGTTGAAAATTGGCCAGTCGTTAAGAACATTGTTGGTTAGCGTTACTAACGTTACTTTTTTATTAGAATATTCATTTGATTCTTTCTTGACTAACGTTATTATGGTCTTGGATTATTAGCGTCACCTAAAATGGCTGATGAAGGCAAGTTGTTTGTTGGTGGATTGAGCTTCGAAACCGATGAAGAGTCTCTCGAAGAGGCATTTTCCAAGTATGGACCTATTGCCAAAGGTGGGTTGCTCGACCTGTTTGCTCGGTTAACGTATACGGTATCTTGTAGCCAGAACGTCCTCAAGATGTCTGCAATTCCTTAGTATTTCCGACCCTTGGAAACATCTTGACCAGATACAGATACAGAACCCGTTGCGAGTATTTCATCATGTGGCTGTTTACCTTTAACCATATGGCTGTTTAACGTTGCCTCTCCCATAGGGTTTACTGTCCTTTACCGCACGGAAGTAAGCAAAACACGATAACGAATTTCACTTACCTAACGTTAAACAATGTTCATAATCCCTCACTTGTCTACTTTCTTGACGGTAGGCGGCGCTACAGCTCCTATGCACAAATACACCTTTATACTTTAAAGACAGGTATACTCCAACGTTTACATTGTAATGAAATCCAAGATGGCTGACAGTCGCCTCGATCTCTTCTTCGGCACTTCGCGCCCGAGCAATGTCAACCATCTTTCAATGTCAACCATCTTGGATTTCATTACCATGGACATGTTGGAAAAGACAGGTATATAAAGTAGACAAGTGGAGGATTATGTAGACAATGTGGTCGTTTCTGAGACATAAGTTGACAACGAAATCAAAAGTTTAGTATATGTTCCTGTGGAATCAATCGCATCAGATCCCATTTTTGATCGATCACTTTTGTATTGCAGACGGCCAATTTCTTGGTTGCAGTGCCATCTTGAGGCCATTCAGGCTAGCTAGCTTTCTAGCTTTCTTGGTGTTCATAATACTTCTATAGTTGTGTTTCCTGCTTACTACACTGTTTAATCTGGTTGACTTTAATCATTTCAGCTGTCGTTGTCAAAGATCATGATACGAGGAAGTCGAAGGGATTTGGCTTTGTGACTTTTGAGAATCCCCAAGATGCCAAAGATGCGATGGCTGCCATGGATGGAAGAGTGAGTGGCTGGTTCACGTTAATTCTTGTGATTGGAGTTGGGTATGAATTTTGCAAAGAATTCATATCATGCATTTTTTTAAACTAAAAATGGGAGGTCTATTATTGATAGGGTTGGGGTGGTTTCCGGTTTAACTGGTGCGGTGTGTGAGCTTATACCAGTTTAATTTTATGCAAACCGACTCCCGGCATTTGTCATTACTAGTGCAGTGCCTGTTGAAAAATGCTCGATGGACCGGCTGCTGAAGTGCCGGGAGGCGCAGCCCGTTTCTTTTCAGCTACCCCCTTTTCCACCAAGGCAGTTCAAGGGCCAGTTCGGAGCCGGTGGCTAATCTCAAACCAGTTCTTCGTGTTTCGACAGCAAAAGAACTGGCTCTCTGCCAGGAAAACTGGTTCAAACAGGTTTGAACATTTTAAAACCGGCCCAACCCTATTGACAAACATACATATACCTTGTAGAACAGTGGTCCTCGGGGGCCGGAGTACTGCTGGTTTTCTATTCTGCCAGGTAGTTTCCATTCTAGTTGTGTAATCATGGACTGGTTTAGTCCAGGTGAATTAAATTAACTACCTGGTAGGATGGAAAACCATCAGTACAGTTGAGGACCACTGTTGTAGAACATAACTCAAGACCTTGGGGTCCACAGGTAAAGCAAGCAATACAAGTTTAAGTCATTAGTCATTTAGCAGACGCTTTTATCCAAAGCGACTTACAATAAGTGCACTAGTTTCCTGGTTGTTTGAGAATGCAAGTCGGCAGGTAGGTACGCCATCCAATCATTTCTTTCCACCCAAATGGGCCATCTAATCATTTAATTCGAGCTGAAGGTCAAGTTAACAGACACGTAGTCTGTCTAATCATTTCATTTGGTCCGAATGAAATGATTGGACAGACTTATTACAGTATTGCGACCGCTACAGACACCAGATTTATTTATTTTTTTCATTTTTTTTTCAGAGCTCACAGAGATTTACTGATTTCTGTCGGGATATAAAAACAATTTCAACTAATATAACTGAAAATGCTTCTCAAAACATTGCATATCCTACCTTTAAGCAAGTGGTAAGAGGAAGGGTCAGGGTAGTATTTTTTTTTTTGAAGATGTGGGTTTTGTTTAGTAGCTTTGTTCATAAAAAGTCAACTCATTAAGAATATTAACTGACTAGCTCTAGTTCATTTAATAGCATGTTTCTGTTTTCAGAATTTAGAGACATGTATTGGACAACAAACATTACTTTTTTCTACTTCCAAGACTGGCCCTAATAACTAACATTGGTATCATCTGTGTCTCCTTTGCATTGTTTTTGATTCTCTTGTCATCACAGACGGTTGATGGGAGACAGATCCATGTGGATGAAGCAGGGAAGGGAGGAGGACGGTCCGGCGGCTTCCGTGGTGGCCGTGGATTCCCCAGAGGGGGTAGAAGTAGAGGTGGGCGTGGTTTTTCGAGAGGTAAGGGGGTTGGTCTTGTAGTGTGCTTCATTCCCCCTTTGCTTCACACTCAGACTTGTAATTAACATATTTCCTAACTAGGGAGCCAAAGCGGAAGTTAACAAAGACCGCCCACTGGCTTACGGGGGGCTAGCGTGATTTTCCCTCAGACACAAGGGTCACGTCTTATACAATTTAACAAAATCCAGTGTCCCATTAATTACCTAGACTGTGGCAGGCTTCATAATGAACCGAAAATATTTTTACACTTCTAATAATAACATAAAAGATATCTAACTTTGTGCTTTGCGGCCTTGCTCCAGCAAAGCATCTCTCGACGTTAGATATCAGTCTCCTCGCTTATGTCGACTGACATATCCGTCTACCTGTCGTGAAAAACAATGTATAACGTAGCCTATGTAATGTTATATCTAGCTAGCTAACGTTAGCTAATTATCTAACGTTAACATTACCAGCGGCTCTGATAACGTAACTACTAGCTAGCTAGCTAAAGTTAACTAACATGAACTATACCCTAGCTAGATAGCTGGCTCATTTGAATTAAAATCCTGTGGTTAAAGTCATTCCCAAAACTACAAATGCCTCAGACACTTTACATGCCTCTGTTCTCTCCTAGGTGGTGGAGGATATGGTGAAAGGTCTTATGGTGATAGGTCTTATGGAGAACGCAGCTATGGCGGAGAAAGAAGCTATGGTGGTGGTAGTGAAGAGAGGAGCTACAGGAGTGGTGGTGGCGGCGGCGGCAGCGGCGGATACTCCAGAGGAGGTGGTGGATACAGGGATAACAGGTGAGAACAATGGGCAATATCATTGACAGCCTGCGTTGATTACAGCAAGCAACTAGTTTGTTATAGATGCAGTTGGTGGCAACAACTTTATTTATGGGGGAACTTAATTTACTATTCCCCCAAAATATTCACTTAGGTACTTTGTATTGCTTTAAAAAATGGAAGGTGTGTATTCATTCTGGTTAGCCTGACCAAATAATTGGCATGGAATTGCTAAAATGTTGCAGTTTGTAAAAAAAACATTTAGGTAATTTTCCATTTTATCATCATTTGACAATTGTCACACACCTCAGTGTATTTTTGTTCAAAAGAAGCACACACTCCTGTAATTGTTTCATGACAACTAGGCAGCATGAATGAATGTATTGAGTGGTACTCAGATCCGTATCGGCCCATCTACATAATAAAGTACTTTTATTTTAGTTTCCGGTTTAACCGGTGTGGTGCGCAAGTTTATACCGGTTTCATTTTATGCAAACCGACTGTACCGGCATTTGTCATTACTAGTGCAGTGCCCATTCAAAACATGCTCGACAGACCGGCTGCTGAAGCGCGGAGAAGTGTAGCCAGTTTCCTTTCGCCGCCCATGTTAACTGATTTGACCGTTCAGACCGGCCGTGCCACAGCGGGGAGCTCCGCCGACGGCTCGTGCTCTGCAGGGATAGTTTGGCGGCTGGTCTATTTTCTCCAGCGCTGTGGAGATAGGTCTGGCTAGCGAGACTAGTGTTGGACTAATTATCAAACAGGTTTGAAAACTGTTACACCGGTCCAACCCTAGAGATGTGATTTCTGAGGTCACTAACTCCCCTAATTTTATTGTAAATCTCTTCTCACTGTGTAATGTTCTGCTCCTCCTATGTTTCAGGACTCAGGGATCATATGGAGAGCGCTCTGGAGAGCGCTCATCATACAGAGACCAGTATGACAGCTATAGTGAGTATCTCTGATATAGCTGAAGTAGATTCTTATGTAGTTTTTACACCATTATTGTACAGCCATGTTGAAATATTTAAAGTCCTCATGACGCCTCACTAAGACTGGTGCTGAAAACCCAAAAGCCCATGCCCTTGTGGATTAGTATGTTAAAAGTAGTCCACATCCCCTCAAAGGCTTCCATCTACCCGTTACCTGACGTAGAACCAGATTGTACAGCCTTCATTTTAACATTAGTACAAAAGCTAACAAGTTTCCCTTTTAGAGAGTCAAAGGCGCTCTTATATTGTCCTTCAGCGTGATGCTTCCTTATTTCTATGAGAGTGCCATTTGATAGAGCTGTGATGCAAAACATTTTAGGCTCCAAGCTTTGACTATTCTGTGTGGAAATGTCCAAATGCTGCTTCAGTGTCTTTACACCTGTGCCTACTTCTTGTCCTCAGCCACAAACGAGTAAAAACAAAACCTTCCTGAGTGCAAGATCACCCCTGGCTGTTTTTTAACAGACGTGTTCTACGAAGACCTTTTTTATTTTTGGTGGAGGTGGTGGGGTGGTTGGGGTTTGTTTTTTTTGGAAATTTTTGTTTTTTGGGCAGTGGGGGATTCAATTTGTGGAACATGGTTCAACAGACTTTGCACTGTGAGTCCATTAAGTGTTGGAACTGTTGTTCTGTATCCTCTCCACAAGAGTTGTTAAGTATACTGTAGGATATGAATTGGTGTTAATCTTATTATGGTAATAAGGTTCCTATTACCTTTTTTGCTTGTTTACCTGCTGGTTTATACGTGACTGCGCCCTGGGCAAGGATCCAAAATTGATTTAAAATAGAAAGGCCTTTATTTGCGATTAAACCTGTTTGCTGAATTGCTTGGTGAGATCTCTGATACTGTTCAACACAGCCTGATAGCTTCTACCTCAAATTTAGTCTATTCACAAACCAAAGCCTCAAAATATCAGTGTTGAAATAGTTTGCAGAAACTTTGCTTTTGACAAGAGTAGTAATAAATTATGGCTTTAAAAAATTAAATAAAACATCCATTAAATATGCTCTTGAAGCTTGGCATGCTGTGATCATACCCTGAAGGTCTATGCCAATGCCCCTTCAGCTCTGTAATTCATTCCTTTAGTGTAGCAAGGATTGAAAGATTAATGGCGGCACTTCTAGCAGAATTTCTTGTAATGTTGCTAAAGATGTGTAAACAACCACTATACAAGCTAATTAACTGACTTGTTAAAGGGGCTAGATGGTGACAAGAAACAATTTGTTGGTTAATATCTTAAAGTTTTAGTACTGTTACAATGGTTTTTGAGATGCACACACTCATTCCCACAAAACAATTTAAAACCATCTTAAACAGAAGTTGGTTTGCTTTTCATGGAATACCTTAAGTGGTATGGGCCATGTTTGGTTGTTACAACCCATAGCCAGCTGGGGAGGCCAAAAAGGGCAGTCAAGATGTGCTTAACTGGCTTTCATTCAAAAGCCTTAATTATTACTCTCAAACCATAGCAAATCCATAGTCAGAATATAGGTAGTACACCCTGTCAACAAAATACTAAATACATGTTGACATTGCTGTAAGTTTGATTTTTGGCTCCATTAGACAGATAATGTTTCTGTAGCCAGAGTCCTCTGTCGAAAGCTTTGCCAATAAAATCAGCAAGAGCCCTTTCCAGATACAATTTATTAAGCTAAGCTTAATTTGCATGCAATTTCACTCAATTTGGCTAATATTGTTCAGCAACAAAATTTAAATGAATAAATAAATACAACTAAATTAGAGGTTTAACATTTCAGATGATCCAATGTCACAACAACAGATGCAAAGATTCTGCCAGCCAGAATGAAGGGAAGGACACATTGGCTCAAAATCATGCTAAGATGGGAAAGACATGGCTGTAAATGCTTCAAAAACCAGTAAATTATCTACAGAAATAACTTCATGGAAATATGTGGATAATAAGTTAAGAAATAAAGTTGTGCTTTCTGGCCCCTTTAAAAATCATGGCTATTTAAAATGCTTATAAAAGGTGCTGATTGCAGTCTTCTGCAGTTGGCAACATTTGGACTAAGACGACACTTCAAGAAAAATGTCACTTGAAGCAATGTGCTCTGTTTTGTGTAACGATGCGTTTTTTTTGTTGTTTATTATGGCGTCATAAAGCCCTATTAAAACTACCAGATGAAAACGTTTTGATTTCTTGTGCCTTCAAAAGAAAGAAGCCAGTTGAAATGTGATGCTCTGACAGTGAATCTGGACAGATTATAGTGGAATACGCACAGGTGGCCATCAAATATGGGGATCTTGTAAGGGTGGCTGGGTATAGTTTCCTTGAGAGAAGATTGCATCACTGGGGTTGGTTATTTGGAGGCTGTAAAATGGTCTTCCAAGTTAATTTGTCTGCTAAAGCTAAATTGGGTAGTGAGGGTGGGCTGCTGGGATGTGTTCATGGGTCAGACTAGAAACTGAAATGTCCTACTGGTGCTGCTTTTGCTGGTTCTGTCATAATGCTCCATTATACCCAAGACCTCTGGCCGCTATCGTTTTGGAAATCAACAAAGTCCTTGGAGAATGAAGCATTGGGCCACGTGAATCCTCTGGTCTCTGGCGAAAGCTGCTCTCTTGGGTAGTTCATAATTGGAGATAGGCCAGTAATGTGAGGTAACCATTTCTGCTCTCCTGTTCGCATCCCTCAAACAGTTCTCATGTTGATGTCCCATCTTATCTCCTATCTACCTCTTTCCACTGCCCAAACAATCAATGCTGTCACTTCTCGCCAGGCCATGGCTGTTATCGTCCAGTTCCTAAAGAAACAATGTCGTACAGGAGCACATCCTGTCGCTTGGGGCCTGTTCTCTTAAAAAAAAAAAACTGGGCAGGAGTCTTTAAAAATGACAAGAAGCTTTGGGGAAATTCCACTATCTACAATTTGCTCAAAGTATTTTAAAAGCCTATTTTTCCACAAGTTTGAACTCTCCCCACCCCCCTCAGCTCTGAAGCTCAAGACATGGCTGTCATAGTGATTCTAAAGGTGTAGCATGAGCTCACATTTTTGCTTTTGAGTGTCAAATGCATCCCTTTGGTGCACAGACATTTGTCTAGTTTCAAACTGTGTAAACTGATTTGGAAGAAATACTTGTTTTGGTCCTTTTTTATTCTTAAACCAACTGTATACTGTAGATTAATACTGATCTTCACCTGCATGCCTGTTTGTGCCATTGTCCTCACCGGAGTAAGTGTTTTAAAATAACTGCTCTTTTCTTGTTACTCAGGTTAAAACATAGTCTTGGATGACGGCGAGTCCCTCGGGTCTACAGCGTTACTTCAGTGCCTGTGATCCTTTGACATCCGAGACCAAGGTTAGTAGGAATCCTCAGTTTGGTGCCAGCCAAGCTTAGGTTTATCACTCCCATTTGAGCGAGTAGTCTGGGTTTAATTGTATTTAGACCTAATGTAGAACACAGGTCACATTGGTTGTAGGCCCAGTCAAGTTGAGTGCTACAGAACAACTAATTTTATTTAACTCTTACAGATTCTGCAAAGGATTGCTGGCCCTAAGGAATGGAAGAGAGAGAGAGAACTGCTCAAATTCATCAGTAAAATGAAGAGGCCAGTGCTTGAGAAGCACCTTCTGCATGGTTGTTTTTCCTGGGTTTGGGTAAACGACATCAAACTTGTGGAGTGTAATAAGGCTTTTAAAATCACATTCATATATGTTCCTATGCAACAAATCAAAAGGAGCAACTCCCTCTCCCCCCTCTCCCCATTACATTAGAGGTAGCAAATACAATACAGAAATTACACGGGTCATGGGATTTCTGGAACGTCATGGGATTTAGAAAAGTTTATCCCAGTCAGGGAAAGTCAGGGAATTTAAGAAAAATTTATTAAAAAATAAAAATAAAAAATAGGTTAAGTTAAGTTCCACACGCTGATTGGGTCCCGATTGCTTTGTCATTTAGAAGAAGATACACTTTATTAGTCGACACTGATGGCCACACACAGCATGGAGGAAGTGCTGACCGCCAAACAAACATGCAGGGAGGGCCTGCAGAAATTAGTCTGCATTTAACCCATCCTGTTAACTTCGCTGCCCCTCCACGAGCAGTGGGCAGCCCACTACGGCGCCCGGGGACCAACACCTCCAGATCTGATGTCCACGTCGTGGTCAGGGACAGGACAGGAGAAAGCCATCTTCACATGTTTTTGAATTGGGGTTCTTGTGGAAGGAGACCCCGCAGAGCACGGGGAGAACATGCAAACTCCACACAGAAAGGCCCCTAATCGGGAGATAGCCAACCTGGGCACCAGAGTCAGTAGCGCCCCAGGTGGGAATCGAACCCAGGACCTTCTTGCTGTGAGACAGCAGTACAAGCGCTGCACCACCGTGTGCTAATTTCGCCTAATTGTCAGCTCCCACTAGCTGTCCACACAGCAACTCAACTGGCTGTCGACTCGGTAACGCTCAAATGAATCCCATGCTTAAAAACTGAGGCAGTCTGCAAACATACCAGGGAACTGCAGTACTGGATCTCAAGGACCAGAGTCCGAGATCCCTCATCTAAAGTGTTTGAAATGATGTTTTGCATGTTAAGTTTCTAGGTCATGGAAATTCAACTTTTGGAAATGGAAAAGTCATGCAATTTTACATTTGACTTACTGTAGTGTCTGACAGAAAAGCCTCATTAAACATAACTAATCAATGTGTAAAGTGAATGATTGTATAAGACTTGTGTATGTTTACGTCTTATAGGGCTACTTGTAGAAATGTTTGCAATGTGAAAAGAAATGGAACAAAATTGTATGCTGCAGACTCCATAATGTCTCGGTCCCATCCGCCCTTAGTGTTTCTCATACATAGGGTCATCTGTGCCACACCTCCATGATTTACCACAAAGTAACATTAAACCAGCCTCTAGCAGTCTATACATTCAACAAGTCACAATCATAGATTGAGTGGAAAATTATGCGTTGAATGAAATCATGCTTTGAATGTTTGTTCCCTGGTATGAGCCCGAGGATGCCCTACCTCCACAAATAAGGTTTTGTGCTAAGGTAAACACTGACCCTAGTCATGGTTGAGATTAGATGCTGTAATGGAGATGGGACACATGATGCTATTTATGCTCTGCATTACTGATCAAAATGAATGTAAATTGTATCACTCGTTAATGAAGTAAAATGTTAACTGACTTATTTGCATTTATTTTATAGTACCTCACGGTGGGATTCATTTTGCAAGACTACCACAGCATAATTGTACAGTTGATATTTTTGTACCAAGTTTGGTTTCTGCCTTAGAGGATTTCTCATGCATTAGTCTGGCCAAGATTATTGACATCCTTGCTTGGGTTTATATAAAATAAGATAATCCTTTATTTGTCCCGCAGTGGGGAAATTTGCATCGTTACAGCAGCCATGATAGGGGATAGAAAAGATCAATTAAGACAAAGATAGTAAACAGAAAGAGATGTAATAATAAAAAAATACTATACAAAATACTATACAAAACCAAGATACAGGAGAACACTAGCAGCATTATAAACTTAAAATAAAATATACAAAAATACAGAATATACAGAATATGTCTCAGAGATATAGATATTGCACACGGATTTATATTGCACGGTTTATCAGTTCTGGAGTGACTTGATAATCTTATTTTTATGATGCCCTTAATATATTCAAGATGTCCAGTACCAAAGGCAACCCCACAGCATTATGGGGCCTCCGCCAATTGACTGTGGGT
>CABFOP010089499.1:0-14655 GCA_900683385.1 Anoplogaster cornuta | reverse complement strand
ACGACACACTGTAGAGTAAATAATGGCTTAATTACCTCCGCCCAGGAGGTTATGTTTTCGCCCCTGTGTGTGTGTGTGGGTGGGTGTCTGCAGGATTACGCAAAAACTACCAGCCCGATTTGCATGACTTTTGTGGAGGGGTGTATCATGACCCAACTTAGGATCCATTACATTCTGGACTGGATCAGAATCACGGGGCGGATCCAGGAATGATTTTTCACTTATAGGAGTTATACATACTTCCGCCCACCAGAGGGCAAGATCTAGATCTCCAATCTAGATCTTGTACTGTCTGTAGACTATGAACCAGCCCACTGCTCCCTCTACTACTGCTCTGCTTGGCTGTTAATAAATATGAATGAGACGTCTTCACAAAGCTAGCAATGATTTGCCGATAGGACAGGACAGGCGTATGGGGGGAAGAGCAGACTACAGGTGGCGCTACAGTAACTGATTCAAAAAGCAAATGCAGGATTACACACAAACTACCAGACCGATTTCCATGAAACTCAGTGTTGCATGGGCCAACTTAGACACCATAACATTTTGCCTACAGGGGCGGAGCTTTGCACTCTCCGAATGCCGCTATAGTTAGCATTTACTTTAGGTCTATTACCGCCATAACTGCAATGATTAAGTATTTCTGTTTGGCACATAACCTCCAGACTCATAGGCCCCATTTACACCTGGCATTAACATGCATCTTGTATCCAGATTGTCTAGATATGTTATAGCTGAATTCTACTTACTAGAGCTACATTGCTGATACCAATTTTTCAGAACCGATACGAGCAGTGAGTACTTTAAGTGGATTGGCCGATCCGAGTACTGATACCGAGTACTTCTCAATTTACAGTCATTCATAGGCTGAAGACTATTTATTATTTATTCGTTTGATCAAAATATGCACTGACCATTGTATAACAATCCTCAAATAAAAAGTAAGAAAATAGAAAATAGGCTACATACCATATTGCTAGAGAATATACACTCACCGGCAACTTTATTAGGTACACCTACTCGTTAACCCAAATAGCCTGCTCCTCCTAACAGCGAATCATGTGGCTGCAACTCAATATATAAAGCTTGCAGACTTGGAGAAGTGGTTTAGTTTTTTGTCAACCAAACATTAGAACGGGCAAGATGTGGAAGTGGGTTTGACCGTGGTATGATTTTTGGTGCCAGACATTCCAGCATCTCAGAAACAGCTGCCCTCCTGGGGGCCTCCACGGGTTTACAGAGAGGTTTTTAGAGTTTACAGAGTAATAGTAAATAGAATAAAGTAACTGTTCTGGAGGCAAAAGGGGGCCCGGTACTAGATAGGTGTACCTAATAAAGTGGCCGGTGAGTGTAGCTTCTCTTGTTTTTTAACAGTCACACAGCTCTTAAAAACATTACGTTAGGCAGTGGCTGTGGTGAAGTCTTCATGCTCTTTAGGGTGACCTGACTTAAGGTGTTTAATGAAATTTGTTGTATTGAAATTTTTCATATTGGACCCCCCATGAGATACCTTGGCTTGGCACAGCTAGCATTTGCAGTTTTATTATCCTCCTCGTTAACCTTGTAGAATCGCCACACTGCTGACATTTTTTGCTTTTGCTTCCGCTGCCGTTTTCTCTGGCATCGCAACAATTCCTTGAATTTCGACACAGAGTATGGGAGTTTGTGTGCACACACCACTCACATACAGAGAACGAGAGAAGAGAGACAAGAGGAGTCAAAAGAGAAGAAAGAAAAACATATCTGAGCTATTATATGGCTCAAATGCCCATGTTAATGCCAGGTGTAAAGGGGGTCATGTTTATATTATTAAGACCCTCATCAGTCTGTCTTGGATTATATGGTTTAGGAATAAGATCAATAGTCACTGTCATGTCTTAGATACAATTATGTGAATTATGTTTTGACTATTGGTCTTGCATATAGAACTGTTAAAATTAAGTACAGCTTTTAGTTCATGTTCTTTCCAACAAATAGTTGTAATCATTTAGGTAGCCCAGTTTCAGGAGAAAAAACATCTTCTCAATCACTTGCACATTCTCGATTTAAAAACGTGCCTCATAGTGCCTCATCCCTAATTGCTATGGACTTAAAAATAGGAGAAGAATACACTCTACTCCCTCACAAGAGCTACTGTACTATTCAATTAGCAAAACTAACCTTTGTGTAGCTGTACAGGAAGTGTATATTCTTCCAGTGATGTAGGCTGTTGGGAGATTTGGAAGTGTAAAGCAGCTCAGTTCTATTGTTCTCCTTCCTCTGTTATTGTGTTATTACAATGGATCTTTAGAGAGAAGTGGGCCTTCTTTAGTTCTTTGAACTTGCTGCTTTGCTAACTTCAAACCCTTAACGCTCCTATAATGCATCATCTGCCTGTCTTTATTGCTTCCCTCAGTATGGGCTCTGGCTCTTTAAGTTTTCTACCTGTTCTCTAAGCTCTCTGGGACATCCCTGTCTGTGCAAGGTTTTTCAGATTTCATAAAGGGGAGAGCTGTTAATGCATGCATTGCATGTTATGACCTTCCCCGACAGCTACTGTATGTCCTTTTAAAGGTGCAAACCTTCCTGTTTAGATCTTAGACGTCTTCGAAGACGAAGAGCAACTGTTTTAAACTGCTTTCTTTTTTTTTCTTTTTTTTTTCTTCTTTTTTTTACTGCGGATACGTTATAATGTGTTGAAGGTTTGTCCTTCTTTCAGTTAATTAGGCTCCATTTTGATAAATGGGTGACTTTTATGTCCTCTCTAATATATGAAATAGAGGATACATTGTTTCAGGTCCTGGTGATCAAAACCATGACTAGCTTGTCAACTCTCTTTGGTGAAGTTACCCAATCCTGGGCCCCAGACAGAAATTAAATGCCTAATTAATCTATTGTTCTCCTTTATAATGAAAAAGTATGGTTGCTAATAAACCACAGTCTTTCTCAAAAGAGGGAAGAAAATGTCAAGAGATTAAAAAATTAGGACATTTTTGTTGGTGCATGGTTCAAGGCAATTATCAATAGTAGGTAAGGCAAAGGAGGATGGTAGCTAAGGAGTGTGCTTGCGACTGTGCGTGGACGTTCCGGAAATCAAACCTGCATTCAAGAAAATGCTAGTGCTATTGAAGGACAAACACAGATGGAGCTGCTATAATAATTAATGTGAACATGGCAGGGCTCCAAACCCAGGAAAATAAACAAAGTGTGTTTGATCCGCCCGCTTGTCTTTAATGAGGTGCAGGAGGCTAATTCAGTGCACGGGTTTAACTCCAGGTGAGGAGAGCCTTCGTCTCACTACACAGAACAAGGAAGGGAAAGGGAACTGAAGCCAGGTGGAGACCGCATCACCTCCTTTTCAAACTGGGCTCTAAATCTGCCTCTTCTCTGTATGCAAGGCAAAGATTTTAATTTGTTCCATAATAGAATTAATCTCAAGCTCTCTAGCCATTAAGTGTCATGCATTTGTCTCAGGCTGAAGAGCAGACGAGTGGGATGGATTTCATTAGGCAATCAGGGGCAACAGAGAAACACTCTCTCTACACATTCTTAGTTTAGTATTTTCTACCTTTGATTTCATGTCTCATTTTTCTTCTCATCTGACCTCTCTACATCTCACTGATCTAACAGTAGTGGTGTAGTTGATCCGTGATCCTTACGGACCCCCCATCATAATTTGAAATACAGTTTTACTGCCGCTGTTAGTTTTTAAAGTAATAATTCCCTAAATCTGGATGCAGAGTTGCAGTGAAAAGATACAGTCAAGACAGATGCATGCTGTGTTTTACTGTGTAGCACTGAAGGTTGATTTGATTATTTAAAAAAAGCAGTTGTGTGTTCATGTGAACGGCCGTGTTGAATCCCAACGAATCAATCCGGGATGCTCGCGTTGCAAAAAGCAAAGAAGAAAAAATAAAAAAGCGCAGTGACAGTCATGGCCAGCAGAGGAGCGGAAGAACTCGAAAAGCCTCCCGCATCATTTAAGTCGCATGTATGGGAGCATTTTGGCTTCCCTGTAAAACTAATGATGACGGAAGAAGGGTGGTGGACAAAACCGATACGGTATGTAGGCATTGTGCCACGAGAAAGCCATATGAGAATATGGCAATACATCGAGCATGGCCACACATTTGAAGATATCACCCTGGTGTTTTTTTTTTTTTTTTCTGATCCGAAAAATGACTAAAAACCGTAATACAATCCGAGTTTTGTGATCTGTTGCACCACTATCTAACAGGATAACAACTTTTACCCTTTCCTTTCCTTCCCTTCCCGTTCCTCCTTATGTCACCCATGTCCATGACTATACCCTGCTCTGACCTTGCCTGAGTTTACTGTCTGTATAGCTGTCTGGCCAGTTATGGCCAAGTCATAAGTGCAACCCGAGCTTTAGCATTTTTTCCTTCTCCTGTCATTTGGCCATTTATTATTACCTCATCTACACCATCTGCCCCTTCTGGGGGGAAACGGGGTCTTAGTGGACCTTTCTTACTGCATCTTAAAAGCATTAAATGCGGGTGGGAGCTGATGGATGGTAATTACCTATCTCAATGCCAAGTCTCTAAGCCCTTCTCGGGTGGGCTGCAGGCTCCTGCCAGGACATGGGAAGGAGTTGAGAGGTAAGCGAGATGTGAGGGAAATCCATGGATGAGGAAGGAAGAGCTAGGGAGTTGGGTTGGCTTCTCTTCGGTTTTAGAAGTGACCCAAACCTAGTGGGTAGAAGTAAGCTGGGAGTATCAGAGAGGCAGCGAAGAGACAAGTGGGCAGAAGGGGAATGAAGAAGGGGAGGGGGGTTCAGGGGGGTTTCAGGACCCCCTCCTATGGCGGCAGCATCCCTAAGTTGGCCCCAGGGGGACTCCCTCTCAGATAAATGGTAGGATCTCATTGGGAATGTGACTTAATGCCCAGGAAATGATCATGTTTAATTTAACAAGCAGATGGCAGGGGGAACTGAAGGGAGGGGGGGTGGAGCCACAGATACTGGTGCAGCAACAAGCCTGCCTGAAGGTTTCCCACAGCCTACAGCTCTGGTGCAACTGAGACCTCGTCTCAACCATGACGGCAGTCTTCTGTGTTCATGTAAACAAGGGAAAAAGATGAAAATAATAAGAAAAAACCCCACACACAGTAAACATTACATGAAACTGTAAACTCTCCACTCTCCAGGCTTGAGATCGATGCCTGGGGAGAATCAGCACACCGATATATTGAGGTTCTGGCCTAATTGACTCATGTGTAGTCAGAAGAAAATGTCCTCTGAAGGAAAACAAACAGGTGCTTGATCTACCATAACAACCCGGCAACAAACAACTTCTAAAGCTCTGGAAATATTGCAGTATCAAAAACAAAAACCTATCAGTGCAGTGCAGACGGCTTTAAGGAGAGCAAGCATTCATGGTGTTGGTAATCAGTGAGGCTGATAGCTTTAGCTTCATAAGGATAGTAACAGTGTTATTGAATTTTTTGCCCATTTCCTGCGGCTAGGAATGACTTTCTATCTGCTACTTATCACTTAAATTTCATCCATTGAATAAATTTTGATTTGAGCCATTTAATAGCTCCCAAAAAGCATCTAAAACAGAGGTATCGTTCTTATCCATCATTGTGACAGTCATGCCACCGCCTGTGTGCTGAATACCATCAGATTTACAGTATAGCCCCGGCCCTTATTTGGCTCAACAATCAAGCTCAAGCTATTATTATAGAGCCATTTATTTCAGAGATGGCACCGCTACACTATGAACACACACCTATTAAATAAAATATCCTCATTACCTTCAAATTCTCCTATTAAAATGGCATTTTGTGTATCAGACGCAGATAGAGAAATATATCATGA
Source organism: Anoplogaster cornuta (assembly GCA_900683385.1). Lineage (NCBI taxonomy): Eukaryota > Metazoa > Chordata > Actinopteri > Trachichthyiformes > Anoplogasteridae > Anoplogaster > Anoplogaster cornuta. The sequence goes on along the minus strand of CABFOP010089499.1, from coordinate 8,837 downwards.
TGGCATGATGCACGTTCTGATGGTTGTACAAGCTTGTTTCACTTCTGTACTAGACAGGCGTTTATTTGTCCAGGAAATCATGGCCAGCAGGCTACTACTCAGATGAGTGATATGTATGAGTGATACAGTAAGTAGTGATGTGTATGAGTAGAAGCTGATCCCAAACCAGCTTTGGGTTCTGGCAACCACACATAAAAACATAAATCACTACAAAAACATGCATATCACCGTGCTGCAAACTCTCGGCAGATTAGGTTGTGCCGCCATACTCAGACTGTGAACTCTGGATGGTGATTTAGCAAATCGGCACCGCGGGAAAAGCACAACCTGATACTGAAACACTGACAAACCAGCAAAGAGTAACCAGCAGGGCAAATACATTCATGCTCCTTTCATGTCACACGCGGCTTTTCTGTTTGCTACGAGAGGGGGGAGGCGATTGTGTGTCTTTTCTTACCTCAGGTAGTCCCTGCGACAGAGGATGAGGTTGGCTTTCGTGTAGAGGGTGGAGCCCACCTCCCCCAGGCGGCAGTCACAGCAGGCACATTTGAGACAGTCCTCATGCCAGTATTTGTCCAGGGCCTTGAGCAGGTAGCGGTCTTTAATCTTGCGATTGCAGCCAGCACACCCCTTCTGTTTCCCTTTGGGCTGGACGGAGAGCATCGGCACACCTGTGGTGATAAGGGGACAAACAGCCATGCGTGATTTACGGCCCGGGAACACGAGTGACTTTTCATGTTCTCTTTTTGATAAGCCGGCTGCTTCTCGAGGCGTCCGGGCATGGCCTCCCCCTGCTTCATATGCATTGAAGAAAACGTTCTTCCATGTAGATAGGCACACGGGTCACACTGGACCACAGACTTACTCGTTCCGCAAGAACATGCTGTAACACATGGGGCAAAAGCTACGTGATCACTTGCAGTGGGCTTCGGGTAACGGGGCACGTCTGGCTGTATTTTTGAGGATCCGCAATGTTCATTTTGCTTACCGTGGTATTTACAGCATGCTGTATAGTATGTTAGTCACCTACCATTTCATCAAAGCTCATTTCACTCAACTGTCCACAGCTGTAAAAGCTTCTCATGGGCTTTGTTTGGTATAGATTAACATTAACCTTTTAAAAAGCCTCTGACCACAAAAACGTTGCTACCAGACCCCAGTGAGATATGTTATGGCCTAAGTGCCTTTCAGCATGCACTCACTCCCTTTTCATACATACACACTCAGGAACACGCACATACTCACACACACACACACACGCACACGCACACAGTTCCCTACTCACAGCATTACAGCCTTTCCTCCTTTTACACTTATCTATACTCATGTGTCTGCAACCAGCAAGCCTAAGTAACCAAACTCGCAAATTGCCCCGCTGTCACGCAGGTCCCCTTTAAGTGCGCCTTTTAGCCTCCTAAAGGACAAATAAAGTCCATTTAATAACTGCACTAAACACTAATAGTCTATGTGTGGTTGACATTTGTGTTTGGACTAAAAGCCCCCCTCAGGCCACTGCTGGAACAGAGGCTGGGGCGCGCAGCTCCCCTCTGAAGCACTAACAGGTCTGCCACAGCTGAAAGCACAAGACAACAGCTCTTAAGACACTCTCACACACTGAGCTATTGATCTGTCTAAAAGAACACACAGTGGACGCCACTTGCCACTCTACTTTCTCTCTCTCTCTCTAAAAAAAACAAAAACTGGACACTGCATCACGGGGGTTTGGCTAAAATTTTGTATGTGGGCATCTACTGTGAAACCTAATGAAACTAAAAGCTCCTGTTTTTAGACGTGATGTCATAGTCTTTATTTCATTGCATTGTACAGATATTATATTTATTATATTGTCTAGTGTACACAAATGTGCAGTATTGTTACGATGCACTTGGTTCTATAGAGTGAATAGGGTCATTGTGCAGCTGGATCTGCTAGTTGTACCGTAACCTCTGTGGCTCACTCTGTGATAAACGAAGCCTCTGCTAGTAACAAGGGAGTGTTTCCCTCCATGCACTCGCTTTTTCTCCTTTAAGCCTGTCAAGTTTTTTTTCTCTTTCACAAAAACCTTTATGCCACCTTTCAAAGCACTTCTTAGGAATAGCAAAGCATATTTTCACTCTCTCTCTCTCTCTGTCTCGCTCTCTCTCTCTCTTACACACACATATCAGCACACACAGATGGACTCACAAAGTACCTTATTGGATCCAGATTTGCTCTACACTTTTTGGCCATCCACACATCAGTAATGCTATGAATGTAATATAATTAGCATTTCCCCTTTTAAAATAGAGGCGAAAGAAAGAGGAGAGCTTGTTAGTCAAATTTATGGCTTTGGTTTATATGTGAGTAAGTGCTCTGGTGGTGTTGAGCCGTCCTATTTCTTTATCAGAAGTGGAAAGGAGAGGCTAATTGGTCCAGTGCTGGTGATGGGAGCCATCAATTAGTGTTCTGCCTGCCCTCCAGCTCCCTCACCTCCTCCCACCCCAAAAACAGGCCCCTTGAAGCTGGCACATTAGGATCACAAAACCTGCTATAAATACCAATGTTCAGTGTAAATGAAGCTAAAAAGCTTCAAATTCAAGCCACACTAGCGAAGGGCGGTCTCCTCTACCTGCATTTCATGGCTTGTTAGGGGAGCTCTCTGCAGGTATGCCAACAGTGCTCGCCTGACAGGTTTCTACAGAACTAAAAACAGTCTTAATGAGGAGAGAGAAAATGCCTGTATGTATGTATGTATGTGTGTGTGTGTGTGTGTATGTGTGTGTACTTGTGTTTGTGTGTGCGTTTGAGTGCACGGGCAAAGCAAAAGAAACGGGTTGCTGCAATTCCCTCAGGGATCACACAAAAATCTTTAATTTGCCTTTTATGACAGCTAATTAGTTATTCTACTCAAAATCTTTGCTTTAAATAAGATAACTAATTACACAAAAAGGTCGTTGCCCCACCTCCAGAGAACTACTCCTAATTGGTTTAGACCTCCACCCGCCGCATACTCCTTAAACATATCACGTGTGTGTTTTACATCAAGTTTGCAAAGGCCAGAGCCTAATCCATCCTGGAACACACACACACAGACACACACTTTTTTCAAAAACCTGCTCAGCATCATCAAAGTGACAATGCTCATTTCTTCATGCCTACTGTACGTCCCAGTCCTCCGGGCCTGACTGACAGAGAGACGTCTCAATAGATATCTGATATCTGGTATACACATTCACCTGATGCCTCTCTCTCTTGGAGCCTTCGCGGGGAACAAACATGGGCCTGATGTCTTCTGCCAAAACAGCCTCTGGAAAATGTCTTTAATAGTACTGTAGCAAGTAGTAGCTCAAACTTACTAAACAAAGAGCAGTGACAGAATAAATGATCGTGTAAAGTAAATGTCTTTTCAAGTCCCTTAATGCCACGGGACGTTTTCTTGCACCTGTCACGGCTCTCAGTGCCATGTGAAGTCGCAGCATTGAACAGAACCTCCCAGGTTGTGAAAGGAAGCAGCAAGACTAAGAGGCAGCCTCCACCTAATCCAGTCCATTTAACAGATACAAGTGCCACCGACCTTCCGGTGTCATTTGATGTCACCAGAAGCATACCTCCCCTCATCGCGATTCATTCTCCAACAAGGGATGCATTTTACCCCTCAAAGTGGAGAGAAGGCACGTGGCCTGCCAAATATCCATCCTGAGAAAGAATTTAATTTGCCATTAGTACTGGATATAAGGGCCTGTCATCGCTCTCTTTTTCCATCCATCTACTTTTTAAAGACCTTATCTTTCAAGAATATGTACAGTTCGCTTTTTTTTCACCCCAAGGAATCTGTCAGACCATGTACTTTCCATTATAGAGATAGCATCCGACTTCTATGTTACCCCATTTAGACTTACATCTTTACAGCTATCGAAAAATCAAATCAATGTGCTAACCTTTCTGATATATTTAACGTTTTAAAGGAAAATAAGCTGTTTGGAGCACTCAAGGAAACATCTGAAAGCACTAAAATGCAATTATCACATATGCATGGCAAGACCTACATTTCCTCAGATTGGAAGAGTATGTGGAAAGAAAGAAAAATGATTTTGCCTTCTGATCCCTTTTCCCTCTTCACACCCTACACCTGGTTGCTCACTCAAATGCTTGGTCTCTAAAATAAGTGAGCAGGGGCATATAAATATGAAATACAATAATGGCTCATATCTTATATTTCACCTTGCTATAACTTGATATAACATGTACATTTCACTTCATATGAATCCAAAAGCCGTCATGTGAGGCACGTAATTCTTGTTCTATTCTGTTATGATAATCAGCTGATGACACACCTGCTCACACCCACCCAGGTTTCTATATCGGTGCTCACCCTAAATAGCACAAGGGAAGGTTACATCAGATTCTGTGTTTGTTAAGTGTCTTTTGATCAATTAGATGGATTGACACTATGGTGTGATACAGGCTCGGCTAGTTCCCGGGGAGGTAAAACATCTTGGTGAGAATCACTCAGCTTTCTCGGCACATGGGGAGGGAGGTAGGAGGGCAGGCATTCAAGGAGGTGAAAGCTAGCCCAGGGTGGGCCTCGTCTCTGGGGCCCCTATAATTACCACCCCCAGCTGCAGTAAATAAGAGAGTGGAAGCCACCACCATGGCAAATATACAGAGTAGGATGCTCAGAGAAATTACATACTACATTACCAAATGACAGCTTCAAGTGAAACAAGTGTATTCGTCGTCACCACCATCATCGTCAGCATCTCTTGACGCTATGCAGTCCTGCACAAGACATCAACCAAACATTAATCGGGCAACTATAAATTGCATACCAAACCATTGTACATTAACTGTGCATGAGAAAATGTATCATGCTATTAAAAGCCATATATTATATTATATTATATTATATTATATTATATTATATTATATTATATGTTTGGGTTATGTTGAGAGGCAAAAAATCCCTTCCAAGTTATGGATGGTACAAGACAAAAACAGGCAGAACTGTCTTTAACAGTGGAACGGTATTATGGTGGTATTACATGAACTCTCAGTGAGTCTGCAGTTTAGAAGCTACAGGGGCTGATTTAAACCCCACTCTTTTGTGTTTCAGCCATCACTGTAAATGTTGTGGCCATGGCAATCCCAAATAGAATTTGTCCCGGGGCCGAGGTGTCTGCCACTAAGGTTAATAGGGATCTCAGGCAGATGTCTTGCCATTGTGTGCATGAATCAGCCCCTTTCATTCAGCTTCCGTCATTACTGTAATTGAGCCTGTAGACACATCTTTCTATTGCCAAGACAAAATACAAGACATCTGGTAATAATATCAGCTGGAATACGCATGCCAGTTGAAAGCAGACCAATGAGTGTATTCAGGATGATAAGTACAATCAAAACGACTGATTCACTGTGTGATTCATATTCCTATCCTTGGTTGGAGCATATTGCAAAGAGAGAAAGAAAATATATGCATATCCCACATGCATGCATGCACGCCCGCCCACACACACAAACTTGGTAGTCTCTCACAGGGACCAAGTCAATATTACATTTCATATTAAATGTGTTTTTCCTTATACTGTAGTTCTCTGTAAGACCCTTCTGTGTTACTGTACAGTAAGCTACATTTCCAGATGGTTGTATATGAATGCTGGGGTCTGTGAGAGAGGTGATTTCTGGGACTGTTTGCATGCTCTGATTATGACATAATTAACACCCACAGTAAGTGGGAGAGAGAGCAGACACGGCTGGCACAGATGAGGAGGGGACTGTTCATTAACAAGATGCACTCGCTCAAACTTTGCAGCTTGCTGTGGCTAATAAGCCCCGGTGAAACGGAGCCCAGTCGTCCCTTGCATTGACCCTGGCACTGCCCGGGATAAGGGAGGGTTTTGTCTCCTGGAATAATTGCTCTTTTCACATGTTACAAGTGTCCTGACCCCCGCGGTCGGCAGCCACTTTCCCCACCATAATTACTCCTGATCCGCTCCAAATGAGTCAGCCGCATTAGGGCTGCAATAACACTGGCCAAGCTTCAAGCGCGGCATGGGGAGTCTCAGCAGAGCAGCCTGGAACAGGGCTGCCTTTTCTCCCGGCCCACGGTCATTTCCATCACGTCAGAGGTGCATTTCTTACACTTGAAGTCAGCACGAAGGCCTTGGGCCCTTTTCTGAGGAGGCAGAGAGGCTTACAGAAGGCATTGTTAGCGCCTGGTCCTCACTACTCACTGTGGTTTGGCTGCAGACGCCATCCCAATTAACGGATAATTTCATTAGGGTGTTTTTCCACACTTTCAGCCCCTATTATTTTTTAATTTATTCACATGGGGTTAATTAAAAGAAATGTATCGCAGAGATATGCAACAGCTTTCTAATTAAATTCATTACTGCTTATTTTCAGACATGAAACTGGCAGAGAATCCAAATTATTACAGAAGGCAACTTGTTCCAACACTTGGTTGCTCACCAGTATGGTGAGATTACAGCTCTGGGAGGTAAGCTGTTAATAGCAGAGACAGAGTGAGAGAGGGAGAGATGGGCATTGGGAATGAGTGGAGGAATATGATGAATAGGCGGGAGGAGAAAATACACAAAACATTCATGGTTTCATCATACAGGATTTCCACAGCCAAAACCAAAACCTGAGAACTCTTGGAGAGGGAGGATCAAGGAACTGTCAGTCTCCACATAGAGCAAAGAGAAGATTTGGCATTGCATCCAACCAATCAAAGGTGGGCCTACTACTGGGCCTTGTCTGCTGATGGTCTGGGGGTGTCTATTTGGTCAAGCCTGACTTAAAACCTATTGTACCACTTTGCCACACTTTCATTTAAGTGACTGCAAGCCATAATAATAATATCTTTGTCTTCATAGGTGTGAGTTCAATTGACTTCTTCCAGAGTGCATTAGAGAGTCCATCTATTCTCAAAGTAGATCTTTTCAAACTTTGATAGAAGGGACAATCTTATCTGCCACTTCATGAGTCCTGGCAAAAAAATAAATCTAACCATTATCCCTGTCATGGCCACTTACCGCCATCCGGCACAGAAGACAGCACACTTTTTAGTCCACATTAAAAATACATTTGGGGAGGAATAAATGTAAGCCTCTAAAGTTTGTGTCACTCACAAGGTTAGAAAGTGATGTACAAAATCCCCCCCCTCCCCAGCAATTACTGCACACTTATTATTTCAAAGGATATGCCAGGAGACAGGTGTGCCATTCAGGGTCCTCGGTGTGTCGAAAATGGAGGGGAAGAAGGAACACCATACTGCGGAGCACAGTGTGAGCCTGTTTAATCTTGAATAATGCAAATTCCCCACAGGGGGCAGTTATTTGGCAGCACAGGCCTCTAATGTCATTCAGGCGCCTACTCCCACACCCTGTCTTCTTATGGGGTAAATAATGAGGCTGGTTGGGTACAGTTAAAAATGAGGTCTTCATGAACATTGGATGCAATGTTGTAAGGGGCACCAAGCTAAACTGGCCTACCGCTGACCTGCCTCATGTGCTGTAGCCTATTCCACAGAGGAGGATTTGGGTAAACCTTTGCCAACAGGATAATATTGTAGATGGTTGATGGTTCATATTTTAAATGGCCTTCTTTTTGTGAATTCCTTTAAAACTGTTATATTGCCTTGTATAGGAATCGCCCTTATTCCTGAAGGAGAGATCCTTGTTACTAGCAGAAATCAAAACAGTGATTCCATTAGAGATGATTGGTCCAATGAATTCTGCCACATTATAGTGTGAAAGAAAAATAGGTGTGTGTGGGGGGTGGGGGGGTGATTACCTAGAAACACATTTCAATTAAAGCTGAGTATGATGGGAAGTGTGTGTGGATTGCAGCTGCCACTTGCTTCTCCATTTGTAGTTGCGTAGACCAACCTCATGGTCAGCATTGATTTAATCAACAACTTCAATATGCAACGCCCAATCTACCAGCTTTCAGAGGGAAAGAAATAACCCTCTAATCACACACTTCAATTAGAGTAGCTAGTCAAGATTTGATTTATTGAAGGTCATCCAAGACGAGATTAGTTCTCCGAAAGTTGTCTCTCATTTAAGAGAAGGCCGCCCAGGCTTTCTATTTACCAACAAGATACTGTAGCTGTAATATCGTATGAACGTCTAAAGCCTCCTTCCTCTATTTCTCTGGATTCATGTAATCAGAAAGCAGCTCTAAGTAGGATTTTTATCATGTAGTGTATGACCTAAATACATTTATGTGACATTTTGTTTTTGCCAACAACAGCCAAGTAAAGGTCTTCTTGAGAAGGATTAGGACTACAACTATATGTGAAAGTGCTTGAAAGCACAATAACTGGAAGTTATAACCGTTGTTGTAGTCGAGTCACTAAATCTTGAGTCCAAGTCCGAGTAGGGCTGGGCGATATGGTCAAAAATGTTATCACGATATGATTTTTCATATTGATCGATGCCGATAATTATCACGATATACATTTAATAATGCTCCATTTAAAGTTTTAAGAGTGTTCTGCTTAGGACTGAAGCCGATAGAAACCAGAAGGTTAATTGTGGTTTATATACAATTATTTATAATAAGAACCAACAGGTCAACAGAGCCAACATGGCATTAAGTAGGCTAATAAAACCTCAACAAGGCAGTACCAGACAGCTATAACATGTAAATAAAACTAAAAGGGGTGTGGGGACTGTTGCTGTGATTCCTGTCACATCAAACATCTCTCAAATGTTTGCAGAAGTAGAATACTGAACACAAAATTACTGCAGCGTATTGCTGTCGTGCCAGAAAAAGAAAAACGGATCACGTTATAACGTGAAAGGTTTGTTATAACAAGATCTTTTTCACGTTATAGCAAGATATTTTCATGT
>CABFOP010089488.1:0-12542 GCA_900683385.1 Anoplogaster cornuta | reverse complement strand
ATAAGTATTTTTAGATATTGGAATTGGAATTCTCAGCTTTTTATGGCTGTAGCACTGCTGTAGTTTCCAGGCTGTTTTGCCTCAATATTGTAACAAAGATTTCCACTTCTTTGTAAAATGCAGCAATCATTGACTACCTACCTACCTACCTACCTACCTACCTACCTACCTATGTCTGCACAGGACTTTCTCAACAAAAGTTACAAAGCACTAAAAGTGATCCTGAAAATGAGAAGTGATTTTCAATAAATACAATTTAAAAAAAAAAACTGTGTCTGTGGTACTGTGGTAACATTTACAGTGATCTTATTGGGCTTTATGGTACTTATTTTTCAATCTCCTATTGTATCACAATAGTATTCCAGTAGTGACAGGAATATTGTCCCTATGACGTTTGTGGTTTATAGTGAGTTTATAGTGACCTTATTGTACTTTTTCATATATATATATCCTCCTCTCCTATTCCTATAATATTCCTATTTAGATTTATAGTAATATTTGTTTAGTATCCACCTAAATGTATTATAGTTATATATAGCTCTTTTTCATTAGGGTATTGTCCCAGTGGTGTTGTGTAGAACTACAATCCCACAATGCAAAGAGCGCGGTTACAATTTTTGGTAGGCCTGAGAATTTATAGAGGACGATCTGCTGGAGAGGTGTTGTGGATGGCAGGGGGAGCCAGGTTTCTTCCAGCAGACCTGCGTCAAGTCACACAGAAACACACAGAATAATACCGGAACTTAGGCAATTCCGCCTTCAAAGTAAAACCATAAATCGTCGCGTAAAAGAAGAACAATTACGCTTTTGAAAAATGATCACATCAAAAAGTCTATTGGAATCATTGCATTAAATATGGAGTGAATTTATAGTTGTACAATAGAATATTAAATTGTACTATGGTGGAATGGTGGCAGAATACCCTAGAATTTCCTGCTGAAAGAATACCTAATGGACAGCTAAGTTTAAGGCTAAAAAAACAAACATTTGATCACTTTATCATAAAACTTTATAGATGAACAAGAAGTTCCAATATACTTCTCAAGCAAAAACAACAACAAAAGCCTTTATTTTAATGGCATTTTGCTTGAAGAGTGCCTTGGAACTCTTTGTCTTTTTCCACTGCAACAACCCCACACCAAACCGCACCTTTAACAAATGCCTCCAAACACAAAGATGCAATGCAAACCTTTTCCAGCCTCTGCTATTTAATCTAAAATTAAGCCTATTTTGACCCATAGCAGTAGCACAATTAGAGCTGCTGTACAAGTTACCCAGAGCAAATCAGAGCAAAAAAACGTTGCAACACCAGTTTGTCAGTCCGGGGTTTTGTTTTGAAAGTTATGACCGGAAGTGTTCCATTTTAGTCTGTCCGACTTGATAGTGGTCCGGAGGATGCGCATATTCCCAGATTGAAGAGGGGAGGCTTTCAGCAGCGCGTACTCTCGTCGTTTTACAGCATTTACCAGCCCGGAATGATCAAAATAGTCTTCAGGATTTGTTGAGGTACCGGTCTTTGTAAGAACAATAAACTACACCTCTCTTTCGGCTGTTTTGTTAGGCGAAGTTGACCAACTTTAGGACACAGTTTTCGGAGACGAACGGACTTTTTTTTCCATCGTGAACGAAACGAATTGGGATAAAGCGACAACCAAAATCTACCGCATAGGCTGCCCTCGGTCAATTGCTGTGGATTTTTTTTTGTAGGTTATGTAAAATAAAAGAAGCAGGCACCAAGAAAAAAGGAGTCAATCGTTAAAACTTTTGTTTTCCAAAGCGCACAGTATTGAAAGAGTTAGTTTTTTCCGCTCTGTTGAATATTTGGGGTTTTAAGGAGTGGGGGGGACGCACATTCTTTTGATGCAGACGCTGTTCGCTACGTTACCTCCACACAAGTTTGGCAAAAAAACATGCTTAAACTTGCAAAACGGTTCTAGTTTTGGAGTAGATAAAGTCTTTTAACTTTACGGAAGACACAGTTAAGCCTGGATATATTCTTTTTTTTGGAGGGGAGAAGTTTTTCCAACACCCAACCTCAGCGCAGGAGTCTATCCCATCTGGCTAACGTTAACGTAGGATAACGCTGGCTGTTTTGCAGCCCCCAACCAATAAGGTGAGTTGTTCAGTATTAGTTATTTTATTATTCGATTTTGCTTCGTTTTACTTTACATCTACGTGTTGGTTTCCATTGTGATTTTATGGTGTCTCTAGTCATATGAGTCTCTAGTCCTCAGAGTTAAAGAATTGTGGCCCTTACATTTGGCCGAGAGCCTATTCTCAGACCTGAATTTCAACCACCTGTGTATTATTATTTTATTTTTTTGAGCACTAGAACTTGTGAAAATGAAACGCTACTAGTGAATTTACTTTTTGCCTGTCCTAAGAAAGCATAGAGTCCATTGTATGTGCATTAACACCTCCATCCCCATGCTTGAGGCTGAAAGGGGACAGACACTAGTTGGTGAAGGCCTAACGTTAGTGCTGTCAGCTCTCCTTCTAAAAACTCAATGGTAAAATACACAGAAAAGACCCTGCTTCATGTCCGTGGTGTTTATATGTAAAGTAACAGCAGCAGTCTCTTAATGTGGATAGGAAATCTATTATAATGAATAGCCTACTGGCTATATCAAAGTTAAAATCCAGAATACAGATTTTTTTTTATCCCAGTGTGGAACCAGTCCTTTTGACCATGGAGTTGGGCTTTGAGAAGACATAGTGCTCGTCTGAGATTTAATGTCCTCTTGAGATTTATTTTTGCATATAATTGTAGTCACTGTCACCTTATCTGTCCTTATCCATCCTTATCCATCCTTGCCAAAATGAGTCTTAGCTATACGCAGTCTAATATTATGGGGTCTGACAAAACTATGCTCTTCTGTTTTTAGTTTTTGTTTCACCATATGTTCACAACTAAAATATATTCTTTAGGTCAAACCAGCACATAATTACTAATGCAGAAATTCTGCACTGTTCCGTTTTTAAATACTCAAGAGGACAGACATCACGACATCTGTCGTGAAGTCTGGTGTTTGGGAGATGTTATATAGAGCTCTAAATGTTATGTTTTAAAATTAAAGGGAGAAGATGGATGGTTGAGAAAAGTAGCATGTCCACAGGGTGTTCACCAGGGGGGAAAACGTTTTCTCTTGAACTGTAATGGGAAGTGAGGAATACTCCTGCCCTTTAATTTACTAAGCTGCTCGACTGGCACAGAATTATTGTCACTTTAGCTGTATAATCATACCTACTCTCAGTAAATCCATAGAGACGTGTGGTGTGGCATTACTATTAAATATTTCCTTGCAAGCTGTGTGTGGAAATGTGTCTAGTAGTAGGTTCTAGTAACCCATCTTTTAGATGAGACTGTTTTGTAATCAGCCTATCATATTAAGAGGTGGATTTTAACCAGTTGTCTTTAACCTTTTTTAGTTTTGTGGCACTCCAAGGCATGTTTAATAATCATTAGTTTGAATATATGACATATTTAATCACAGGCTGATTTGATTCAGACTTAATGTAATATTGTATTTTAATGTGGCCCTGTGTCACTCAGTGAGTAGAGCATGGCACTAACACCGCCAGGGTTAGAGTTTTGTTTCCCAGTTGGACCTCCCATGGGAAAGCATATACACTCATGGCACTTTGGATTTAAGTGTCAACCAAATGGCACGCATAATGTCACTGATTGCCTTTACATTTGCGTGAAATCTCAGGTCACATATGAACTCACTCCATGGCATGCTGGTGGAGAACCAGTGATTTAAGCTGTCCGACTGCTACAACAAGGATTTTGTTTTTCTGAAAACGGTAGCCTCAGGGGTCTGATGCAGTCATGTCTGCTGAACTGCACCCTGGTGGAGAAAAACTTTGCACCAGCAGACTGGCCTGTCGCTGGGAGAGCAGAGTTGACGGGGGTGGGCTACAGAATCCGAGAGCAAAGGAATTTTATGCATGGATGGCAGTGGACAGTAATTATGGTGCAGGCCACGCTTTGGCTTTATCCTTTTGTCTTTGTATAATGAGAGAAGCAAAATGTGTCTTGCCCATTGTAATCTGTTAGTCTTAGCCCTCTGATTTGGCGTGAAATATTGTCACCCCTTAAGAACTTAAAAAACAACTAGGTTTTGCCTGAGCATATGATCTCTTTGTTGTTTGGATCCCTCTTAATGATCAGCTGTTTTTGTAATGGAAGCAAAGTAGCTTTAGCCTTTCAAATCCTGTTACTTTTTGAATGTTTTTGTAATTAAAGTGATTTTTCACTTTGCTAGAATGTTAACATTTTATGATCAGTCAAACTTCATTATTAGTTCAAATTTTAAGACATCCACAGTGACCACGTGTTCTTTTTTTTTCCAAGGCAAAATTACTTTTTGAAGAGTATGAGCCAGGACACAAGCGGATAATATTCCCTGCATCAGTGTTTGTATGTTAAATGTATCAATTTGAACTCAGTTATCATAATGCAAATACAGGATCCCAAAGTGGGTAATATAACACTAAGTCCTTTAGAGGTGTGTGGTTAAGAGGAACAATGTTACATCCAAGTGATATGTGGAGAGTCCTTAGTTTGCATATTTCAATTAGGATTTCCCACTGCTAGGTGGTTTAGACTTGCCACTTAGTCTTACCCATAGATTCTTGGAAGTTTGGGAAGTGAATAAAACCCCTTTCACACATGCAGTCTATCCCAGCAATTTCCCAGCACATTTCCACCATGGGGTCATTCGTGAATGGGAACAGGGTTGAATATCCCGAGAAATCAATTTCCCACCTCAAGACCTAGTAAAAAAAAACTGGGAAAATGCTGGGATGGCTCTGGTGTGAACAGAAGCCAGGAATGTGCCGGGACAAGCACATAAAGGGTTATGTCTGTCTGACGAAAGACGCTTTCACGTGAAGCACGCCAACCAATCACAAGACTCTGCTGGTGAAGTATTTTGTTTAATTCATTAAACAGCGCGAGTCATTGACACTGTAAAACGGTTGGTAAATTGTTTTGAGCATCACAACCTCGACAAAATGACTTGTTTCACTATCCGAATTTGATCAATTTGGTCCGATAACATTTGGAAAGTCTAGAAGAGCCGCACGATTGAATTATTATCCCCATTCATGTTAGCATTGGGCTAAACAGGAAGTTAGCCGACTCGGCTTCTTCTTCTTCTTGTGTTAGTTTTATGGCGGTCGGCATTACCGCCATCTACTGGACTGTCCCTGCCACATCTATTCCAGCATTTCCATTGCATGTGTGAACAGGCGCCTGGTGGAAATGTCCCGGGATTAGCTGCATGTGTGAATGGTGAAAATCACCAGCCGACCCGGAAAGGTTATCCCAGCAATTTACAGGGATCTATGTGTGAAAGGGGCATAAGAAGCATTTTACCCACCTTTGACAACTACTGTCGTAATGCCCTTGAGCAAGGCACTGAACCGCCAGCTGCTCTGGTAGTGCAGTAGACGGCTGTAGTATTGGCAGCTCCCGGGTGTGAGATGTGTTTGTGTGTAATCTGCTCCCCTGGGCCGTTGCTGTAAAACGGAATGTGTTGGTCAGTTTGGCTGGTTCAAAAGAAAAGAGAAGAGAACATAGGTAAGACCTGCATGGGAAATGTCTTGTCAAATTTAAGATCCCACAGTAACTCCAAGTTTGTTTTACTTCAAATGTGAGCAAACCACTTAGAACTTTAAAATACATTTGAAATGTATTTTTAGCTGTTACACACAAATGCATTTGATCAATGTGAAAAATACTTCAAACAATACATTGGAGTATTGGGGGAATACTCCAATTCCTGATTAGGCCTTTAAATCAAGTACAGCACAGTAAATCCCTCTTCTTGTTTAAATCAGTCCTTCATTTTGTTGTGACATGAAAAAGTTTGAGCCTTTTTTGTTACTATTAGTAAATGTATTTGTTTTCACAAATCAATCTAAATAAAATAAGTAGCCAAGTAAAGTTAAAGTGAGTCTCAAGTAAGATGTGACTACAGCACAGTGGTATCCCAGAAATACAAACTGACCACTTATCAGAATGGTCTTGATGAGCAGAATATATAAATGTGAATATTTTCTGTGAATTTGTTTGCAATTGTTTAAACCTCCTTTTTGATATATGCATTTAAATCACAGTATTGTAAATAGTGGTTTGTAATGAGTGTCTGATATTTTGAATATTTTTTAACACTAATCTACAGTATTTCATTCATCTGAACTTTTCACGTTCCCAGCTACCTCCATTTTTGAGAGAGGAGTTTTAATTAGTGAGGTTCTTTTGTGTTTTCACTTCTGCAGATAGGCTGCATCCTTATTAATATTTTTGAATATGATTAAGTAGAGAGCTAGTGCTACGTTATCCACATGGTACTCAGAGCTCCCCATGGCTGAAAGATGAGTGTGCCCTGTATGTGAATAGTAAGACATACTGTAGGTTTAACTCTTGCTCCCATGGGAGCGGAGTACGACAAAGCATTCTGTGTCTCACACTTTGAAGACACCATTTTCTTCTCCCTCAATTATGGCCCGTTGTCTTAGTGGTCGTGTAGTGATGTGAGCCCAGGGAACGTGGTCGGCTGCATGCTCTTTGGACTTCCTTCTGTCTGGCAGCAGAAGTAGATTCTTGGAGTCTTCCCAAAGACTGACTCACTGCTTACAGAGCTGGGATGACCAAGCTTCTTTATCCCCCTTGGACCCCCCTGATCCAACTCAGCTGCCGGAACACTACACCATTCTTGGAAAGTGAAATTCAATTGGTTTTGCGAAGAGCACAATGACTGTTTCAGCGATGAACACTCACACAAGCATTTACTACTCAAAGAAAACCAAAGCTGCAAACTACTATGTGTGAAAGCATAACCACGTTGTTGGGGTTGCTTGGATCCAGCTGCAACAATGTTCATTTTTACAGAATGATCTTTGATATTTTGGACTGATTTGTGACTCCATTGTTTTTTTTAGGGTCTGCATTGATGAGGCCTGTATTGTGTTTTCAAGCTTGACTTGTCAGGAGTATAGGAGCCCTACAACAAGCATTTGTTTCACACAAGTTGACAGGCATGGGAGCAAATGGTGGTTGGGGGTCATGTTGGGGTTGGGACCAAAACCAACTGTTAGGCGATAGATCTCTTGGTGTGGAAATGATGGCCTGGCGGTCTCTCTACGGGGGTGTCACATAACAGGCCTTAGTTTTTTGGTCCTTAACAAATTCCTCAAGGGGGATTATGGGGGTTAGGGGCAAGTGTTAATCTTTGTGGCCAGATGCTGCAGAGGTGATGATGCAAGCAGATGTGCATCTGAGGGTCACCTCACTGCACTATGCCCATTTGCGAGTGTACGTCCTCAACCCTGGTGTGTTACCAACAGCAACGTCAGCAGGGCAACACACCAACAGTGGTCTGAGCGGCAACTTGATTCAGCATTTTCTATTCGTGATGACATTCTTCATTCATTTAATTACTGTGAGGTTTTGAAAACAAAACACTTCATTCCTAAGAACTGCGTAAGTGAATGTGCTATCAGAGCAAGCCTGGTGGTCTGCATTTTCTTATCGCAGTGTTTTGTACAAGTAGGTCTAAATGCCTACCTTGAACCTTGTGAACATGCAAAATGTTATTTCATCAACAAGGAGCTGCTAAGCCAACAAAACAATTAGATTCCAATTTTTAAAATGTACTTTATTGCAGAGAGTTGAGTAACTTGCTTCTTTTAGGTTTGAAGAACCATATATTGGTTTCCATAGTTGGATTCACCCAATTCCGTACTTGCATATCAAAACTTTATTTTTATAACAATAGTTGAAAACTATACTGATTTACTGATAACATATTTATAAAGACAGGTTTTGCTAACATGTTTGCTTTATTCTTTTCAGGTTAGCACCGTGAATGTCCCAGGGCTGATGCCCCAAAAGTCAGAATGGAGATCCACTCGCAGAGAAGCCAGCAGTTGTAGCTTCCTCAACAGGATGCTGGTGAGGCCAAGTGTACTTCTGCTTCTGGCTTCGCTCACCCAGATCTTGCCAGTCCAGTCCCGGCCTGCCAGCACTGATGAAGGTAAGATGGTTTCATAACTTTTTCAGTTTCCTCCTGTAAATCTACTGGGATTCTATTTGTGCCCTTGTTTCCATAACAGGTTTCCTAGTTCTCATTGCAGTATTATTTAACATACTGTGATTCATTAAAGGTAAACAATGTAGTGGGAGATTAAATATATACCAACATTTGATAGACTATCTTATCTTGAGAAGGAGTTCGTTGATAATAAATGATTTGCTGTCGGTGCATGAATGTAATCTTAACACCTCTCCAGTCTTTGGTGAGGTTTGTCCCTTTGTAGTGTGATCCCCCACCACCCCCTTTCCCTGTGTCTGATATTGGTAGAGCACACTTTACTGAGTCAGATGTAACACAACTACACTTGTAATTATTGAGAATACATGGTTGTTCCTTTTCTTGTGTTGTTTTGGTTGCCATACCGATTTACTCAGCTTAATAGTAATGGGGTACTCATAGCAATACGTGTATCTCTGTCTTATTTTGTTCTTAAACTGAACTGTATACCTTCAAGATTGGCTAGAAAAAGGTTAGCCTGGTCTGGTGGTTGCACAAGTTCAGTTCTCAAAAGGGGAAAGAGACATTGAAATTGAATCCTTAAAAATGTGTCTCTTGGATACAGTCCAACAGTGTAATAGCTGCCTGGACTTGTGGGTAGATGGGTTTGGATGTTTACACTCAGCAGTCGGAAGTGGAGCACAGCAAAAGAATATGATAAAGCCCGGCATTATAATTAGAGTAATTAAGCAAGAGGGTCTCTCATGGGCAGTAAGCCCTAAAATAAACTTGGCACTGCTGTGTTTAAGCCAACAGTGGGACAGGGAGGAGTAAATGACTCCCATCTGTAGCCCAAGGGCAGCCCCACTACCTAGCCCCTGCTCCTTTCCTCCTTTGTAATGAAAAGGTATTTGTTGTCACTGAGAGAGGAGTTAACTGCCAGGGAAACTATAAATTAGCCGGTTTTTGAAAAAGGAAAGAAGATTCTACTTTGAGCCCTCCCTTATCCTCAAAGATAGGATTTCTGAGGAGAATGTTTTTCTTCTCAGGCGAGCCTAGGTGATATATTGCCACTGGGGTGGGGGAGTCTGATGCATTTACACTCCACCCAGTTCTCAATCACCAAATGGCCAGGTACTATCTATGCGCCTTTTTGCTTTTCTTCCTGCTCCCCCACTGACTTTTGCTTGGGAATGCTCCACTTTCCCCCGCTCCCCTGCTGGGTGACGGATGGCTTCAGCTGTCGACAAACAATCACGGCAGAAGCATTTGGTTGCATTCCTTTTGTCTTGGGTTGGGAAACAAAATAGTTCATAGAAATGGTCATGTTTTATGCATGCTCCTTTGTTTGTTTCTCTGTTTTTATTTTGTGTTGTTGACATAAGATATGAACAGTCCCTGAATCAATAATTTAATTTGCCTCGGGCCAACAAGGATAGCTGCTGACAACCCCCACAAAAATGTTCCCATATGTAATTATTTAGTTATAAACATGTTTTTTTGTTTTGTTTTGTTTTGAGTCTTAAACGTACTTCAGTGTTGGAATTTTAGTTGCTGGTGGTGCATCATGAAATGTTAAAAGGAGAGAATTCATCCAAATGTGGGGCCACATAGATATATGGGCGTCCCGCTGGATTCCTTTCACTGTGCAATGTGCTGTCAATCAAACTAGAAAAGACAGTGACCCTTCAGTGGAGGGCTTTTAAGATCTAGCGCTGCCATAGCCCAGAGGCAGACTCCTCTCAGACAGCGATGGGGGCCCAGAGGAGCATGGCTCTGCTGAGTATAAGAGAGGGGATGAAACTACAAGTGAACTCGATCAGGTCCTGGTCTTCCTGTTTGTTTGTCCGATAAAGACATATTGTAGACGTAAATGCAGCGGAACTCATTTGAATGACACAGGAATAACTTTAAGGTTACTTTTGCACTGCAGGGTAATCCTTGTAGCCCCCAAGTGTTAATCCGTGGTGATTGTCAATGGCTCATTTAGGAATGAAAAGGTCCTCCACTGGAGTGCTTTCAGTAGGGTCAGTTACTTGGTGAATTTTTTGGGCTTGCTAATGGGCATTGTGCTATTCTTTTGCTTCCTGCCGGTCCTGCCTATTGTCACTTATCAATCCCCTCTGACCGACACCCACCCCTTCACTCTGGCATGGTCAAATAAGGGGAGGAAGCTGGCCATAGTGATTCCTCTGTATGCCATCTCAGTGCTTCAACCAGCCTGACTTTACTGCACTCAACCATCACTCCAGAGAGAGCAGGAAATCCCAGCAGTCATTCACGCGGCATATTGCTTCCTATCTTGAAGCCAGAGAAGGTTCCATAGACTGGCGCCAACTTTTTTTTTTCTTTTTTGTTCGTTGAAGTTGGTCTTGAACTCACAGCCACATGAGCTTTTTTTTCTACTTCAAAAACTTGCGCTGCATGCTTTCCTCTTCCAACAAAATCCCTTTCATGATTTGTGTAATTAGGATGATTTTAAGGGATGTCAATCAATTTTTCCAAATGGTTGGAAGACCACATGAGAGCAAGACCATTCCATCTGTGTTGCTTTCTGAAAATATGGTCCTTAATCCATTTTAATCCAATCATGGCACCAGGAGGATTAGTTCATGTGAAACATCCTGAAATTCAAAGGATACATTGGTAATTCTGCATTCATCTGTGTGAAGAGATGAAATAAAAATTACCGTGAGTAACATTTGTGCGTCGCTATTTTCACAGTCCTATGAATATGTTTCACTACACTTAACTACTATACGTAGAGCTGCAATCTGTTCTGTGAAAGTCAGAAAAAGATCTCTAATGAAAGTAGTTGTCAGTATTAAAATATTGTGATGTGTGTATTGTCTTGACTTTCTTTAGACAGGGCTGTGGTTGAATGCACTACAATGTTATGTCTTACTCCAGTTTTAAGTAGGTGGTCACAGGAGCACAAAGGATTTGGACTGCTGTACAAGCAACAAGCAAATGTGTATGGCTTTTATGGGCGTTTTATGATGTCTGCAGCCAGATTAATAGCTGGGATGTTGACACAGCCTTATCAGTGGCATCGACAGTTAGGGAGCAAGGAGCAAAAACATAGTGGATGGCTCCCACACCAAGCACAGAGACCTTGTGATTAAGGCTGTGTCCAGGTTGGATAGCTCCAGCCCATCACTAAATGCCTCTCCTACTTTCCCCCTTTTAGTTTTGTTTTTGAGGAGAAAGTTGATCCTACCCCCTGGCCCCTTTTCCTGCTGGGATTAAGGGCCTGTCAGACATATGTGATCCAGGAAATACCTTTACTAGGCCCAACTGGGGTCACCATAGCAACTGGCACTAGAACCTGCCGCTGCAGGCCCTCTCTCGCTCGCTCTTGTGCGTATGCTCGCTCGCTCTCCCTCGCTCTCTTTGCTCCCTCTAACCCTTTATTGTTTGGAGGCCTTTGTTGTGATGGAGGGAGGGATTACTGTGATCAGGTTTGCTGATGTTGTCCTGAGGTTATGCTATATGGGCGTGCTTCCTGTTTTGAGGGGAAACATTTATGTTACAAACACAGTGACCTACAAAAGCAGTATGGTTTTCATAGATCGTATGGTTAGAAATGTTCTCATTTTGAGGTTTTGTTCTAGACGTAAATGTTATAGACATTTTTTTTTCTTTTACTTCTAGTGTAGAAAATAGTGTGCGTTTGTCAGAAATAAGAAAGGAGGATGAGTAGAAGGACTGTGACTTTGAAGAGGCACATTATGACCACAACAGTGCCACAAGGGATTACTTTGGAGATGCTGCTTTGTTGGGTATATCCTCAGAAGTAGGCTATTCATTCGTAGTTAATTGGAGCAATGTTCCTTGGGTGGCTTGTGTCATGGAAGTGTGATCATAGAGCAAGAATCTCAACCAAATTAGCCAGTGAAGATCCCTACCTTTGTAACCGGACAAACAACACCATTGTGATGGACAATGTGTCAACGTAATTGGGTTACCCCCTCCCCCTCGTAGACTATGTAGTCATCGAGAACACTGGGGCTCAGGTGTCTCGCTCCGTGACACCTCCCCCCTCTTCATTCCTCTAATTGAATTTCACCTTCCTTTCCCAAGTTGTTTCTTGCCAGCCTGACGATTGGGCTTTGACTAATTTGGGATGCGATTTAATTTGAGGTAGAGGTTAGGCGGGCGCTGTGCTGAGAGTGGCTGTAGCTCGATTTTCAACACAGCAGAAGAAAACAAGTGCTTGGCTTCAATAAGGTAGCCATGAGTGTGCTTGGTTGTACTTTTAGGGAGATCAAGGAATGCAGCTCTGCTGTCTCCTTGACCCCATTTTGTGATCAAAAACCTCAGAAATGCTTTTTCATCTAAGTTATTAAACTACAGATGCTGTCCCCTTTGTATGAGAGCTTTGTGAACATCTAAGTAGGTACTCTCCTATTGTAAATGCCTTTTGCATCATACAGTTAAAGGTAGTACGAGCAATTCTGAGAGCTGTGTGTTTACCTCATTAACAGCGACAGAAGAGTT
>CABFOP010089482.1:0-10607 GCA_900683385.1 Anoplogaster cornuta | reverse complement strand
CTGGAGAACACGCAGCGCAAACGTCTCCCCTATGCTCCCCGACCACGAATAGGACAGGCTAACACCAGGCTTTTCAACTGTATATACGGGCACCATATCTTTGGCGATGTGAAACGCCACCGCATCTGTAATGTCTTTCCACTGGAGCCCCTTCTTGTCATATGGGATACTTTGGGAAATTGATTCTGCTAATGTTACCTGCTTTTTAACAGGTGTTTTAGGGCTGCCACTGTCTTGTGCAACTCGAAGTGCCACACACTTCTCCCACTCGGCTGCCTGCCTCTGTTTGAGATGCTGGAATCAATTAGTCGTGCTGCTGCTTTTAGTTGCCACTTTAGACTGTAGACAAACTTTACAGTGGACAGTGGTTTGCTCGAGGTCAGACGCTGCAAAACTGAACCACTTCCAGACGACTGAGGAGACAGTGCCTTTTTTGGGAACAAACTCCTCACTTTTATTGGGGTATGCTGCCATGTTGATATTTTACCTGTCTGAAGAGAACTCTCGCGTTACTATGAAAGGTAGTATGAGCAATTCTGAGTGTTCTTTGTTTACCTCATTAACAGCGACCAAAGAATGGCCATATGTTGCCGAAATGTGGACTGATGTGGGAAATGTGGTGTCCAGAAGACCGCTTGCTCAATATAGCTCGGTTAAAGGACAATAATCTTAATGCTGCCATTTGTCTGAAAGAGCTTATTGTTAATCTGACAGAAATTTCAGGGGTTCCAGACAGCAAATAAAGAACTACATGCTTCTTCCTCTAAGCAATGGAATATCACTAGTGTACAGAAAGCTTTTCCAGTTGGAGTAGTGTATTAGGTCTAGCTGTGGGGCGGTCCTGTGCATGTACTCATAATGTCTTGGATTTGAATTCAATTCACAACCTTTGCCCGCTGTCATCCCTCCCTCCCATCCACTCAGCCTCATCTCTCTCACTCTCTCTCCTTGCTGCTGTTGGTTGTGGTCCATAGGGAGCCTGGCTAGCTCTGACTAATCTCCCACATGACTGGCTGACGGCTCAGCCTGTAGCCATGGGGGCTCAGTAGACCTCCATCCCCTGGCTTTTGCACTCTCACTCTCACACACATACTGTAGCATGGATCAGGTTAGCCATTAGCTTTTATTCCATTATTATTCTTTGAAATCAGTGCAAGAGAGTGGCCAAGTGGGCATCAAGTATGAAAATACATCTAGCCATTCTAGTTCTGTGTGTGACTTCTGACTTCACAGAAAATGCATTTAGGATCTGGGACTTTAACCTACAGTATAGTCAAAGCCTAACGCAACTGTTGACAGGCAGCCGCTCAAGTTAAAATCCACCAATCAGCTGAAATTCCCAGCTCACCCCTAAGGCCTATATACATTTTTACATGACAGGTGATATGAAGAACTAGACCAGACCTGCCAGTTCCTGGAGTCATTAGTAAAACTGGCATTAGTGGAATTAGAACAGTCTAAGTGAGTGTGTGTGTGTCAGGGGAAGAGGGGGAAGAGGGGGGCAGAGCTCAAACTTTATGATCATCATTCACACCAACACTCTGCCAGTCTTCTCTCTCCCTTGAGATTTAGCATAGTTGCGAGGCTGCTACTCCCCAGTGTGTTTCAGTGAGCCACACACTTAAATTACCATTGGCAGGCTGACAGGCTTTATAGGGCCATAGCTTCTCAGGCAGACAGCAGCAGTCAGTCAATCTAAATCTATATAGGATTGGACCACCTCTTCAATTATCTAATTAAACATTTCATCATGCTCTTTACCAGCTCTGTTCTGTTCAATGAAGCAATGCTCTGCAACAAATCTATAGTATAACAGACCAGGTATCACAATCCCAAGTACTGTGATGTCCTAAGAAGTTAAGAAAGGAAGGTAAATGGACCAAACTGGGGAGCTAGCTCTGCCATTAGTGTCTTATCATTCTCAATAAGACATTGGCATGCTTTTTTCCAAAAATCTATGTTACCAAACACATACTGTGCACTGCCCTGTATAAAGCATATATGATTAGTGATTCCCTAGATATATTGACCTTTAAAAATCTTTGGTTAACAGGTATTGGAAGGGTTTGGTACTGCAATGTAGAATTTTGTGCAACTTAGACTGGCTTAGCCTCTATGAAGCTGAAACGTAATGATGAATTACTGTGTCCGTTTTGTGCTGTGTTAACGCCGCGTTTGTCTCCGTAAAATGTTAATTTATGTGTCAAAGCATAGGTGACAAAACATTGAAGGGATCACAGACATAATGCCATCACACTAACCCTTCAGTGTTATCAGTGTGTGCAAAGTTAACTGGTGGTTTCATTTAGATGTTATATGGCTGCCTCCCTGATGAACCTGTTTATCCAAACATGATTTCTCCCTACCTTCAATCAGTCAGCAGGCAACTGCTTGGCTACGCAACACAAAATATTTGCACAAATAGCCTCTCAACAACTCCACTATCTATCATTATAGAGCCCCTCAGGCACACAGCAAATGCAGCTGAAAGATTTACAGGCAGTCAGCAGTGGTGTTCATGTGAGTGTGTTGCATTCAGTCTACAATGTCAATTTGAATAACACATTGTGTGTATTGTTCAAATCCACCCACAGAAGAAGCCTAGATTCCTCTCCTGATTGATTTATGAATAAGATTAGCGTTGTCTCAGTCATTCACAACAAAGAAACAATTGTGCATTTTGCACCATGTAGTCTCCTAACCACACAGTAGTTGATTTAAATATGCTTTTGAGCTTTATTGTGTTATCCTTGGAAATTTTGTTGATACTTGTAGATATCCCTCTTTGACATCCCTTTATATATTTTAATGATTATCAAAGAGCTGACATCAGTGGAAAACAATCCTAACAGGAGACAGTCTCACTAACACATACTACTCTGGACACGAATATCATAGCAAATATTGACAGCAGCTAAACCAGATATCCTTTAAATAAGTGTGATACTGCAATTCTTTAGTTTCCGATGCATCCACTCTGGCAAGTGCAGAGAGAAAAAACTGTTCCATGACCAGGGCCAACACAACATATCTATAACAAAGTCAAAAGGACTAGTGGTTTATTAATGTGAAAGCCAAGGTAATAAATAATCTGCCATTGTTACGACATGTAGAAAGAATTACAAAAATATTGTTTGGGGTGGAAAACGTATAGATAATAAAAAGGTTGTGCTTTGGCCCTGTATTGGGAACCAAATAAATGTATTCTAATCCAAGCCAGCCAGTTTGCGTCACCATGGGGCTGTAATCGCTGCAGCCTGCCTCCATCTCATCCTCTCCTGGCCCAGTCCAAACAATATGATGGATTAACTGTTCCTCCCATCCACCAGCAGCAGCAAACAGTAACCGGGGCTGCAATTAAGAGCCCCTCCGGCTGCTCTCTGGAGACCCAGATCTGACACAGGCACTGCAGACACCTAGGCCTGCTAAACAGCTCTGCACAGCACAGGCAGGCAGTGCCGTAGATAGCTTGACTTGCTTGTCAATGGCCGCTTGTTGATGGCAAGGCTTTTGCAAGTCAAGGGCTTTTCAGCAGCTAAGGGGTGCCTGGAGCTTTGACATCACCCCCTCTAGTGATACAATAAGTTGTCATCCAATTCACTGCTCTTTATCCCACCTCCACTGAAATGTATATCAAGACCGAAGGCAGCACCATCTGTTTTAGCTCCAAAAAAGTCTAGCTGATTACCAAAAAAAATAAAACTAGAATCCCGAGGGACAAGCGCTGAGAAAGCCCAAAGTAAACCCCACTGTGGCCTGGGCTTGCGCATGGGCAAATGATAAGCACTTTCTCGCCTCATTATTCCCATCTTGAGAGCAACATGTACAAGAGGCTAATGGCTCTGACCACAGCATCACAAGCCGCACAACAGCCACTGTATACACTTAGGCCAAACTGCTCTGCACTGCACAGGATAATACAGGCAAAAACCATAGAGCTAGACAATGGCCATCAAGGGCTCAAAGTACTCTCAACACAAACACCACGAAGGGCTGGGGCTATTAAACTACTCTGCACAGCACAGTACAGCCAAAAGCAGTAGCTAGACAATGACCATCAATGGCGCTAAGTACAGGATACAAAACAGCCACCCTGCACAGGCACGGCATACAGTTAGGCCTACTAAACAGCTCTGCTCAGCACAGGAAAGTATAGTGATTTGCATATGGACAATGGCTATCAATAACTCTGAGTACAGGGTAACAAACTACATGACAGCCTCTGGGCATAACCACTGCAGATGGTGCTTCACTACACATTCATGGAATAGCACAGTGCAGACATGTGTTATACAGCTGCTCACCTGCTCAACACAACAAAAGGCAGCAAAGAAAAGCTCACAGGGTATAGTGTGGACTAGACGAATACTCTAGATACTTGAGACCCTGCTTTTTGGTACATCCTCGGCAGATACTGTAGTTGCACAAGCAAGCACACAACTTAGTACTGAGAAGAATGGCAAAAGATAACCAGGATGACCCCTGGGTTTCAGGTGCCAACATTAACAATGTCTTGCATTAGGATAAGGGGTTGAAGACGAAGAGCATGCAACAACGTCTAGGAGAAAACCTTTTCCTAACACTGCTGTTATGCAAAAACCACACATCAGCAAAAGGTTTCTTGACTCCCACGTATTTTGTAAACTATTCAATGGGGGTTTAACAGGTTTCAAGGGCCCAAGGGTCATGCAACTCATTTGACACAAAATTATAGACCTGCCTGCACATACTTGTGTAGGTTGCTATTTGGACAGTTGCTACTCAAGTAAGAAAACTATTTCTAGTAAGAACTGATGTTGTTACTAGACACCATTCATTAAAAACCATTCAGGAACACTAAGCAAGGAAAAGGCAGTATTAGAACTCATTCGGATAGCTTACGCAAGGGAAGGGTACAAAATATATAGCCCATTTCACATCTTGAGTCAGGTAGTTGAAGAAAACGCTTAGCTTTGCTGTCTACGAATTTAATAGGCAGGGGAAACCTCAGCAATTCATTGCACCAGGCATTTAGGTCCATGTGAACAGAATGTGTAGGTTGGCTCTCTGTAGTGGAACCCCAGATCTGATGCACTACCACTGCAGACTGTTATAAAACTAAACAGGCACTGCAGACAATACGATAGCTTCTGTATAGCAAAGACTAGAGAACACTAGCACTGAAAAAACAGCACAGGGCTGTTCAATGCAGGATAACATATAGAAAGCAGAGAATGAGATAATACTATTTTAATATTTAAAATCTGAATTCAGTTCAGCATAGCCAATTATAACCCAGGTCACAGGGCACATCACCTAATAAACAGCTCAGCAGAACAGAACAGCAGTGTAGTCACACAATGCTTCCTTCGGTCATACACCAAAGATGCCACGATGCCCAATCAATGTTCTTATCAGTGTGTGTGTGTGTGTGTGTGTGTGTGTGTGTAGTACAAGAAAGTGACCACAGTTTCCTCATTGCACTGGTCACACCCCTCAGGTTTGTGAGAACCATGACGAAAGCAGGGGAAGCAGATAACTAGTTGACTGCCTAGTTTAAGCACACACATTATCAGACAAAACATCAAAAACAAGCTTTAACTAGGCTAGAAGCTGGACCTAATCCCTTGTTTCTGTCATCTTGGAACCTACCTGATGAGAAAAACTATCAGTTAGTGAAGGACATACAATCTGTCTGTCTGTCTGCATTCTGTCAGCCCTCACAGAAAATCAATGAGCCAGTTAATGTAGTGCAATGGAACATCCACTGACAGACCCTAGTGGAACTGACCTTGTAGCACATGGCCTGTGGTGGCCCGCACACTGGCAGCCCAGTGTCAAATAGAAACATACTGCTGAGATACACACCTTCCATATTCAAAACAAGTCCAACTCAGCACACTCTGTCACACAGACATCAATACATAGAGTGCCATGGTGAACACATGCCCAAGCTCTGTAAGCTAACAAATAGCCAATGTGTTACAACAAAGTGTGACAAAAAAAAGTGTGAAGCAGGTGCTAGCCACATTGCCAACCTCATTACGTTTCAGTCAGGAACACAGGTTCAAATGCGGCTTTATAAAAACATGCCCTGCATGGTTCGATGCCACAAGGCTGTGAGTTGAGGGACAAACTTAGCAGGGAGTTTAAAAAGTGGACTGAGCAAGTGCCAAAGGAAACAAGCCTAGTCCGTCCAGCTCAATGCAATCAATGGATCATATGAGACATTCAAAAACCTAGCTTAGTTCCTATCTGATAGTGCTGTACTATTACTCTGCTTTTCTGTTCCACTTTCTGATTAGTCATGTTTCATTCCATTACTCCAACATCATTATTCAACATAGGTCTACCCATCGTTTGCATACCCACGGCTGGAGCATCGTACTCATCCCCCAGCAGTATTTCCGGGGCAGAGTATGCCAGAGATCCACAGCTGGTGGTCAGCTTTTTCCCCGGCTGAAACTTGTTACTGAATCCAAAGTCAGTGAGCTTGACCAGCCCTTGTTTCTCGAAGAACACCACGTTCTCTGGCTTCAGGTCCCTGTGCACCACATGGAGCCGGTGGCAGTAGGAGATAGCATGGACAATCTGGGCGAAATATTTCTTAGCCAGCTCTTCGTTCAGACCCTCCTCATGTTTCATGATGTAGTCAAACATGTCCCCTCCATCGCCCAGCTCCAAGATGAGGTAGAGCTTGGTCTGAGTGTCTATCACCTCATAGAGGCGCACAATGTTGGGGTGCTGGACCAGCTTCATGCAGCGGACTTCCTGGAAAAGGTGGCCTGTGGCGACCGTGTCCAGCTTGGTCTTGTCGATCACCTTCACCGCCACTTTCTCCCCAGTGAAGACGTGGCGTGCCAGCTTGACCACGGCAAAGTGACCACGGCCCAGCGTCTTGTCCAGGTCATACAGGCCGGCGATCTTGCCA
The DNA here is from genome assembly GCA_900683385.1 of Anoplogaster cornuta. Lineage (NCBI taxonomy): Eukaryota > Metazoa > Chordata > Actinopteri > Trachichthyiformes > Anoplogasteridae > Anoplogaster > Anoplogaster cornuta. Next base: position 3,697 of record CABFOP010089482.1, on the reverse strand, counting down.
TCGTAGCCCCGCTTGAAACCCGCCATAGCTGGGGAGGGGGATGGGGAGAGGGGACACCCCGCTGGACGGAGAGGTGGGTTGGCTGAGCGGTGTGGGTCCAGCTTACTTCGGTTCATCTGAGGCTGTACGACAAATCCATGGCCCCAGCTTCCTATAGGACGGAGAGGAAACAAAATACAATTACAACACATGCCAAGTGCATCACGTTGGGAAAGGTGATGGTATTAAAAAAAAGGCTCACGGGGACAGGATCTTGATGGTTAGACTTGATAAATAAATGTATCTCCCTTGTTCACTGTATGTACAATGAGGGTAATTACAAATATATCTGCCTATCTCCCTTACTTACAATAAAGAAATCATCAGAAAGACTTGAAAAAAAGCTTAATTAAGCAAAGTGTTTAAGAAGAATAACTATACTATCGTAACATTTACATACTTGAATCCCAATGTTCGGAGCACACGTTGGGCTTGTTTTGACAGGACCCCAGCAGCATCACGGCTATAGCATTAGCTACCCTGTCGAGCTGCCTCGTGTTACTGCAATGAGCCAAATAAAGTTTCCCGGTTACTATCTCGAAAGGCTTTCTACAAGCTTATATTTAGCCAACTGTCTTGCTGTCGCAGCAGAGTTATAGTTGCCTGGTTCAGAAGTAACAGGCCCAGCGGCAGCACAGGCGACTGGCTGTTAGCGTAACGTTACCAGGAGCTAGCTCTCGTTGTTCATTGATTGAGCTAACGTTAAGGAGCTGATTGACGAGTAAGCGTTAATTGGCTTTGGTCGTTAGAAAGTCACCCGCTCATTCACACAATTACCCAACACTAATCTCTCTACCCAAACAAATCTTACCATTTAACACACAGCGTTGCTTGCAGAGGAACACGGGTGCTGTTTAACTAGCACCCAGCTAGCTCTAGTTAGCCTATAGCACGTTAGCAAGCTAAGGTTACTAACGGCTCGTTCGACTCACCTCACCAGTCTCTCTCCAGTAACGTTCAACATCCAGCCAGCCCGGAGTGCGGTCGTCGCCGGTTAGTTTGGGTTCTTTGGGTCTCCTTATCGCAAACTATTGTAGCAGACGGCAGTAATAAAGCCTCTCTGGGGTGGCCGCGGCACTCAGGAGGTGCCTATGCCCGGGGTTCATCCGTGAAACGAGGCATTGCATCGTTGGCAACGGGCAGCCCTCATCGGAGTCGTTGTATCCTCCCAGCCGGAGCGGTGGGCTGTGATGCTGCCTTCAAGGTCTGTTGGAAATATGGGAATAAAGACGATAGCATATATGAAGTGGTACGTCCGACTGGAAACTCGCCAGTTTTCCCGAACTGCTGAGATGTGACGTTAGGCAGGCGTGTCTTAGGGAAAAGTTATGTATTTTGATTAGTATTGTTGCATGTTTCTGTGTTCATTCTTTGTTAAACCTTTAGTTGCCACCAATACTAAACAACATTTGTCAAATAAATGCATTAAAACAACAAATTCACATTTTCTCCACTTCATTCTGCCACAGCAGCTCTGTACCGCTTAATTTATAGAACAAAACCACAGCCATAAAAACAATTTAGTTAAAGCGTTCATTTTGTTATTATTTCGACCAAAAACACTAGGATGCACGACAAGTCGTACCTGTAGGTAGTTGCTGTAGTTACGCATTTCGTAACGGAAGTGGGAGCTTGCGAGAAGCACTTGAAGGCAGCATAACAGCATCATCAACTGCATTCAGCTCTGACGTCAAACAAACGTCTTTGCTCCCAGACACTGAGAAAGGTTGGCTGTAACACAATGACAAATAACACATGATAAAACAACAATATAACCAATAAATATATGAGATTTGTGTCTTTTATATAGGAGCGGGTTGAACAATGATGTGTTTTGGGACATGCATCATGCAATATGTTGCCCCATATCTATAATAACCTAATTATCACAATTTCCGACTATACTGAAGATAATCGCCCGTGAAATGTTCCATACGCCTTTGATATATTTATTTTTGTTACTTGATTGTGCTATAATGATAGTATTTTCTAATAAAGGGTGTGCACTGACATCTAGTGCCATAGACAGCAAAATACATCGTTGTTTGACTTAGAATATGTTCCTTGTATTTCTGACTGGATGTTTACTGTGACTTGTTTAATGCTGGATTCCTTGGTCATTATTTCCAGCTAGTAGACAAAGTCACATGTCTCATTAGTAAAAGATGATGAGTAGCAAGGCTTCTTTCTCAGCTGTAAGTGAATGAGAAATGTAATCTCTTACTCTAAAACAATGCCTGGATTACCAACAGGGCATACAGGGCACATGCTCTACAGCCCAGACCACCGAGGGTACATGTGTAGATACATTTGTAATTGAATTGTAAATCATGTCATACAATTTTGCATACTATGTCCGCTATCTTCTAAGTTGTACATTGCACACATTTTTTAGTATTGTTAACCTATCTGATGGAGCGGCAGATGTAGTGAGGTGGATGGTGGCTCCTGGAAGTGTGGGGTCTAGTGTGTGCTGGCGGAATGATCAGGAGTAATAATTCCAATGTGGTTGTACCAATTAAACTCTTGAACTTGAACTTGTCTATAGAGCATGCTGGCCCTGGGGCCCCTATAGTGGGATAATAACACCCCCGATTCATTAAAACATACTTCTACTCTTGTCATGTGCGGGCCCACCAGTAGTAGGTTTGTCATCCAAACTGAACTTCAGCTGAATAACTCCTTTGGGTTCTGACCATAGCTTAAGAAATGGAGACATAGGCCGGGCTGAAATATGCATAGCCACTGATTCACAACATATTTAAATGATTTCAAGTATATCTGGTGTGTGGGATATTTGTATCCTACTCAACAGTTTTGCTTCCATTTCATCTTCCAAACTCATGATGGCAGTATTGCCTTGCGTTTGACTTGTCACTGTACACTTTTACGCTGTTGTCTAAATAGGAATTATATTCATATATTTTGATTGGTGAAAATCTACAATAAATGTTCTCTTACTATCTGATTGGCGTATTGTCTCATGAGCACAACTATGACACAAATTCCACACGTGGATCATTAAAGTTGCATCTAATCCAATCTTCACCTTGTTCTTTACAATACCTAAGAGCCTCACAAGAGAGATACGGCTATTGGAGAGGTACAAAATGGCCAAGGATCTTAAATTATATTATTATATATTATAATTATATACATGTATTTTGCATGTTATAACCTTTGTTTAGGACTCGTGAGTCGCTGAGGTTTCCCTCATTTACAGAGACGACGAGTTTACAAAAGTCAAGTCTACATAACATTAACTACATAATTATCACATAATCCAGTCCAAAATAACCATAACCAACCAAAGCACCAAACAGGCCCAAAACAGGCCACAAACACAAAACAAAACATATGCACAAAGCATAGCATATGTTCATTAATACACAGAACCAGATAGAAGAAAGAGCAAGATAAGAACAGATAGAAGGAGCAGATTAGTAGAGCTAAAGGAGAATGTCTGTTGGGACTTTTAAATCTCCCCCTGCCGAACGGGGCTGTACGCAGCTCTACGCCTCTGCCCTACCACCCTCTTTAAGAAAGGGGACAGTTGAAACCAAGTTAACTGGTTTAGAAAACCGAATTAAACTGGTTCCCAGAAATCACAATCCTATGAAATAGAATGCAAGACTACCACAGAAATCACGATCCTGTG
>CABFOP010089480.1:0-12247 GCA_900683385.1 Anoplogaster cornuta | reverse complement strand
CCGTCAGTGTCCGAGTCTTCGGCGTCCGCCTCCTCGCCCTCGGTCGCAGCCGGAGCCCCGTCCCGGACCTGAGGGTGAAACGAGAAAACGGGAAACAATCATTGAGCATTTGTTGATTAAATAATTATAGGACTATTCAACTTTGCAAACAAAACCAAAGAAATAGACGAGAATGAAAGCTGTGTCATTCTGTTCGCTCATACTTAACATACTGCAGAAGGCAACCAACAGCAAGTGTGACAACCTCGTGATTTAGAGAGCCAAATGTCCTTTTTGAAACAGTTGGTGAGTGAATAACAGCAGACTCCCATCGGTGGAAGGTCTCTGTTATTGCCAAACCAAACAGATTTGTTCAGTCTGCCTAATTGGATAGCAAGATTATCTTTCCCCACAGGCTTAGAATTAGGTGGTAGGCTGCAGTAGGTCAGATTCCTCTTTAAACTAGGATGTAACCCCATGGCCATCTTCAAGTACTCAAGGAGAATAGGACATTATGAAATCTTTTACTAGAGTGTCAGTAAATTGTTCTCATTGGTGTTAGAAAGCTGAGTAATGAGCAATTGACACCTACTCTGAAATAATTCTGCTTTTAAAATAGGTAAGACATATTTTTGGAAATCTTTAAAAGCTATTTTAATAGTTTCATATGTCGGCAAACCATAGTGAAGTTTACTTCATATGGAATAACAATTCACCAGTCATGTAAAAGGAGGGAGATCCGTGTTTGTATCCATTTTAAAGGTGACACACCTGTTTGTTTCATGTCTCATGTTTGTCTTTGTTTCGCGTATCCTTCCTTTTCCCTCTCGTTTCAGAAGCCCTACCTTCCACCCCATGTGTGTGTGTGTGTGTCTCCTGTTGATTACCTGTCCCCGCCCTCATTGGATTCACCTGTCTCTTGTTAGTCTCTGTGTATATAGTCTCTTAGTCTTTGCCAGTTCGTTATGTTCCTTGTATCGTTATCGGTCTGTATTCTCCTGGTTCTGATCCTTGCGTTGTCCCTGGTTATTCTCGTTGCCTGTTCCTTCTGTACCGTTGCCTGTGTGATTGGATTATCGACCTCTGTACTGTCTCTGGACTATCTGCCTGCCTATCCCTGCTGTACCTCTGCCTTGTGTTTTAGACAGTCTACCCGTGTACCAAACCTGCAACAACCTAAAGACATTATTTGACTTTTACCCTTGTGTCTGAGTCGTGCGCTTGAGTCCCTACCTTGTGCCGTTATTACAAAAGGTGCCCAATGGAATTTCAAATCCCAATTCAGTCATTTTAATTTGTAATTAACATTCACAATCAGAAGATTGATCTTTTAGCTTGTTGGGCTAGATAGACCTATAGAACATTAGGGAAACCTATGTAATAGATTTCTAGTCCATATGTCTGAATATGTGTCCCATTCCCAGACAAGCAATAAAATATAGCTGACAAGGCAAAATCCCAGTCGGTGCCTGTTAAAATACACAACTGCCCTCAGTAACATAAATATTTCCATAGTGTAGTCATCATATAAAACAAATTAAGGTATTGCTCCATTTCCTAACACATGACTCTGCCTTTTAATCCTGTTTCTGTGTTTTATATGTTTATGTATTTTATTGTGTTTTTATTTTATTTTGTATTAATTTTTTATGCCATCTACGATTTTATGTATTTTATTGTCTTATATGGTTGTTCTTTTTCATAAATTGTATTATGCCATTTGATGTATTTTATTGTTTTTATCTCGTTTTATCTATTGTGCAGCACTTTGGTAACCTCATGTTTGTAAAATGTGCTATATAAATAAAGTGGATTGGATGAACCATTATGAAATGTATACTTATATTAGCTCCCGTTGAGGTGGTTACCAGGTTGTCTCATCAAAGAGCCTTGTTTTGTTTAGTGATTGAATAAAAAACAAAGGAAGGTCCTTTCACGTCCAATCACAGTTCATCCTTACCTGTGGTGAGGCTGTTTCCTCCTCTGATCCCGCCCCTTCCTGTGCCTTCTTGTCGTGATCTGAATCACCCACTCCAGCGCTATCGTCCCCGTCATCTTCGTCTTCCGCCTCCACTGACCCGCTGGCGTTTCCCTCCTCCTCCACCAGTGTCGATTCTTCGTTCGTTTTCGCAGCGCTGTCGTCCTCCGTCTCCTCCTCCTCCTCCTCATTTCCTCCTTCCTCCTCCTCTCCCTCTCCTTCACCTCCCGTTTTCCCTCCACTCGTGTCCCTGTCGCTCTCCTCCTCCTCCTCTTCTCCGGTTCCTGTCTCTTCCTCATTGTCCCTTGTCTCTCCTTCCTCCTCTGCTCTCTCTCCGTCATCTGCCGTTTCTTCCTCTTCCTCTTTCTCACTAGTTTCTTCAGCCTCCTCCTCCTTCCCTTCCTCTCCCTCTACTGTTCTGTCGCTCTTCTCCCCATTTCCCGTAGCATGGCTCTCTGCCTCTTCCTCACCCCCTTCCTGTCCATTTTCTAATGCCTCCTCTTCTCCAGCATCCTCCCTGGTGCTCTTACTGTCTGTTTCTCCCTCCTCCTGCACTTCATCCTCATTTTCAGCCTCTCCTTCGTCTTTCTCTTCCTCCTCATTCTCCTCATTCTCCTCCTCATCTTCTTCAGGGATAGTCTCCTCCAAAACCAGGTCAGGTTTGATATCCTCCTTGGTCTCCCCCTCCTCCTCTTCCTCCTGCACTACCTCTAAATTTCTCTCCTCCTCATCTTCAGCAGCATTGTCCCCTTTGCTCTCCTCAGGCTCCGGTGCTGCTGCAAGCTTAGCTACCGGGTCTTTCCTCAGTTGGAGTATCTTCAGAAGGTCAAACTCCATCATCACTGGTGCTGCAGCTGCCGCGGGGTGCATCTTCGGAGGCCGGGCGGCCATTTTCTTGCGCATGCAGGCATCACATGGGCAGTACTCGTCGTCACTGCGCTGGTCACTAAACTCACCCGCCGTCTCCTCATCACTGAGGGAGTCACCGGTCTTCACCGATTGGTTCTTCATGACCTGCAAAAACAAATTGTTTATCACCCATTTAAACCGAAATACCACTTTAGATTAAAAAGGTGTGTCTGCTATTTCGTGTCACCTTTAACATCTGGCGCCTCCTCTCTGTCATGGTGGACTCCCTGGAGAGGTTTCCTCCTTGCGGCGGCCTAGGTGACCTCCCCACTCTCCCGGCTCGGCCTTTGAGCTTCCTCAGCTCGCCATCTATACTGGTCTGGATGCGCCGGCTCACCTCCTCCCTCAGCTCGGAGATCATCGTGTCCAGGACGACACTGTCATCCAGGTCCCAGCGGACTTTGAACTCCGCCATGGCGTTAGTGTAATGGTTCATGAACTGCCTCTCCAGTTTCGTCAGAAGGTGCAGGACCCACGCCGGGTCGGGGTCCTGGGACAGCCGCTTCGTCAGGGGCGCTCGCAGGACGGTGGGGGGACTGCCTGAACTGGAATCCCCGAGAGTTTCCCGAGAGTTATCGGTGGGCGATTTGGAGCTGTCGTTGGCGGAGCTCTTGTCTGACGAGGAGGGGGTCTCCGTGGCTTCGGGGCTGTCCAGGACCGCTCCGTGCTTGGGCTCCTCTGCTGCCGGGCTCAGCTCTTGGCAGGTCTCATCTGTCTCATCTGGCGGCGTGGGGTTCGATGTCATCTCCGCTGCAGGTTTTTCCTCTCCAGGCTCCGCATCCCCCTCCGCTCCCTCTTCCCGTATAGATGGTGTCGGTTTCGATGGCGTTCCATTTCCTCCTTCGTTCCCGTTGCCCTTGCCCGATCCACCAGAGCCACTGCTCATACCCACCCCGGATGAGGACCTCGGTGGGGTCACCTGGTCTTTGCACGCGTCCTTGTCCTCTAGGCCCTTGGGTTCAGTGAGCCAGAGGGATTGAAGGATGGCCATGATTTCATTATAGCATTCGCTGTGGCCCTTCTGTCGGTCACAGGTAGGGCCCACTGCTGGCTCACTGAGCTGGAGCTGTGCCAAGCAGTCCAACAGGCCCTTGGCTGATGTGCTTAACCTACGGCCATACACTGGAGACACCTGCAGAAGAAAGAAAGGGGAGTACTCATAATCCACATGTTGCATACACACATACACACAATCATACTTTTCATTCTATATCCACATAGATTTTAAAGAGCTGTGAATCTACCTCTGTAAATGAATCACACGTTGTTTATTCTATATATACATGATCCTCCTTTAAGATTGACTATTTATCACCTAGGCTTATGATGACTATTTAAAATATGCAAGTATTTATGTTAATATATACTGTATGTTTATATTTTGTTTGTACAGTTTTAAACTTGAGAGACAAAGGGGACAACTTTGACCTTGATGGATGGATAGATAGATAGATGGATGGATAGATAGAGATAGATAGATTATATGGTTGAAATTGCACAAATAATTACAGATAAAACATAATTACCAGTATATTAATCAATTTTAATCAATAACCGACCACTGTCGACTGTTCTATGAGCTGTATTTATATGCATTTATATGTTTTTTGATGTGTATTGGTGATTGTTTTATTGGATATATTTTTTGATTGTGTGTGTTTTAAATTTTGAAATGCCTTCATGTACACTCGGCGCCATTGAACATTAGGGTCTCCCTCAATTGACTCCCGAGTTTAAATAAAGTATAAATACAACAAAAAATATAATAATTCTCATATATAAGTAGTATAATCAAAATCAATGACTTACCTCAGGTAGGCTGTGACATCGTCCTAGAGAAGGGCTTAGAAGAACTTTCATCACTGTTACTGAAGAATGGCAGTTCCTGGGAAGAGATTCACTGCTCAAGAACAGAGTGGTGGGTTGACGGGCGGGGCCCTCGGTGCCAGGTGGAACCGCATCTGACTTCTGTTCCTCCTCCACTGCATCGCCTCCTTTCTCCTCTTCGTCCTCTTCAATCTCGACTTCCGCTACCGTCTCCTCCTTCTCCCCTTGCGCGTCTTCAGGGTTCTCCTCTTCCTTCGTCGCCTTCTCTCCAGGTTCCTCTTCCACCTCCTTCTCGTTTTCTTCCCCCTCGTTCAACTCATCCCCGAGTGTGAGCGTGCAGCTGTTGACCGGAATGCTCCGCAGCCAGTCGCTGACAACTTCATTAGGGGATGCGTTGGGCAGAAAGGCGGGGGTCCGATCCAGCTCCTCCTCCTGCTCTTTCTGGTTCCTGTTTCGGTGGCTCCTCTCACTCCTCGCGCTCCTGGTCTTGTTACTGGCGGCGCTACCCTTTGAATGCCGGCTGAGAGGACGTACAGCCATAGTCTCCCTCAGCAGGTCGGCGGCAGACAGAGAGTGAGACAGAGTACTCTCACTACAGGTCTCCACTTTGGTGCATGGTTTGGAGTTGTGTGAGGGACAGGGACTTGAGGACTCTTTCGGTGTGACAGAATGGACACTGTGTTTACTTCCTGAGTTAGATTTGACCATGTGGCTTTTGACATCAGGATTCGAAGAATTGCAGTCTGATCTTTCTTCTCCCTCGCCCTCCTTTGAGGCTTTCAGTTTTGAACCTGAGTGAGCTGAAGCTGCCGACTCGGGCCTGAGGCAGCTAGGACTCTTGGAGCAGACGCTGGTCACCTTCTCGTCTGCGATGTTGTCTTTCCCTTTGGCCTGACTAACTGGTCTGCTGGTGGGCTGGCTTTCAAGTTCTTTATTGGCTGAATCTCCAGCATGTGTTGTCTCAGCATTGGCAGGCTGGCTTTCACGGGGGGACTTGTTTCGAACTTTAGCGCTCGATGATGACATCACAGATGAGGTCCTGCTACCAGGGGTGTCCAGGTGGTTACCTGTAGACTTCACACTTCCTGTTTTAAGGTGGTTTCCTGTTTTGCTAGGGCTGGCGTGAGCATTTAGCTCCTTATGCAAACTGTCTGGCTTTGGAGGTGCTGCTTTGACACCATTACAGGAAGACTTATGAGACCTACTGCTTTTAACTGAGGAATTGCTTTTGGCTGATCGAGCACTGACTGGTCTTTCCATTGTTTGCCTTCCCATTTCTTCACTCTCTTCATCTCCTCCTGCAATAGTAGGGATATTTACAGGTTTAGGATTGGGAGACAAAGTGCCATTACACTTGGACCTTTGAGTCATGGTGGACTTTACCGAGCCTTGTGTTTGGGACTTGCCACTGTCTGAGTCAGGTGTTTCCTGTTCTTGGTCCTCAGACAACCCAAGAGAGATGGACCCTGATGAGTCATGGCTCAGCAGTTGCTCAGTGCCTCGCGATTTCCTTGACCTTTTGGATGTGGATGATAGAATGCTGGCTGCCCGCTCAGAGGCCTCTTTCTCCTCCTCACTTTTCATCTCTTTCTCCTCCTCATTCTCTTCCTTCTCCCTGTCCTCCTCCTCTTCTTTCTTCACCTTTTGTAGAGCCGAAGAAGCTCCACAGCAACACTTTGGCCTGTTAGACTTAGTGGAGGATGTGGACTGAACTGACAGGGCACTGGGCCCTCTTGTCTCTCCGTTGCCAGGGCGAGGCAACAACTGCTGTGGAGTCCTGAGGGATGGAGCTTGAGCTTCTGATGAGCTTGATGCCCTTGGCGAGGTGGACCGCGGGGAGCGTGCCTCCTTGGGTGAGAGGGTTCGAACAGACTTTGACTCAGACAAAGCACTGTTTGGCCTCCCTGCTTCCTCGTCACACGATGGTTTGGCTTTTACGGTGGAGGCAGTTTTGGAGGATATGATGCTAGCTGCAATCTCTTCCACTACCGCTTCCTCTTCATCCGCACCTACCGTTTCAATAACAGGGATGTCAGATGTTCCATTGCAGCTGGAAGTACGCGACCGGGCTGCTGAAACATTTGATTTTCCTGATTTAGCTGACATGGCACTTGCTGCTCTCTCCTCTGTTGTCTTTTTCCCTTCCTCATCACCCCCTTCTGGTGTTTCCATGGTGGCAATATCTGCTGTATTAGGTCTATTACAATTAGACTTGTGAGAAATTCTGGACTTCGCCGAAGACTTCGATTTCACAGACAGGGTGCTTGTTGGCCGATCTTCTGCTGGCTCTGTATCAATAGTACAAACATCAGCTGCAGTACAGTTTGACTTGTGGGACTTAGCAGAAGTGCCCGATTTTCCCGACATGGTGCTGGCGGCTCTTTCCATTATACTATCCACCTCTGCCTCAGCTGTATCTTTGGCTGGAGAAGCCGCTCTTGAACTTGTGTTGCAATTTGATTTGTGAGACTTTGCAGAAATGTTTGATTTAGCTGATTTATCAGACAAAGTACTGGCAGCCCTCTCCTGACATGTATCTCCCTCCTCTGTATTGTCTCCTATTTTAGAACTTGCTCTTGTGTTGCCAGTACAGTTGGATTTGTGAGACTTATTTGATTTGATGGATGCTATAGATTTAGAGGACATGGCGCTGGCTGTTCTCTTTTCATTTTCATTACCTCCCTCTGTTTTCTCTCCCACCTCCTCCCCATCTGCCCCACCCTCATCTCCATTTTGGGACACAGCTTGTGCACTGTCTTTGCAGCTGGATTTATGCGACACATTGGACTTAGTTGATTTAGCAGACAGTGAACTTGCTGACCTCTCCTGTGTTTCCCCTCCCACTTTCTCCTTTTCCATTTCATCTGCCTCTGATACCTTTGAGCTCGGAGATGTAGCTCTTGCATTGCCATTGCAGGTAGACCGGCATGACTTTGCAGACTTAGCTGATATGTTAGATTTTGCTGATTTGGCAGACATTGCGCTAGCTGTCCTCTCTTCTACATCTTCTACAGGTTCTGACCTGGGAGAAAATGACCTTTCCAAAACTTTGGTGTACTTATGGGATTTATTAGACTTGGCCGACAGATTGGATTTAGCTGACATGGTGCTCGCTGCTCTCTCCCCTGTCTCCTTTCCCTCCTCCTCCTCCTCATCTCTATCCATTGTGTCTATGACTGGGGCATCAGCTATCTTTGGACCTGGAGACACTGCTCTTGCACATTGACTGCAGGTAGACTTGTGAGACCTGCTGGACCTAGCTGAAACATTGGATCTAGCAGATGTGACTGACAGTGCACTAGCAGCTCTTTCCTTTGGCCTTTCAGCAGCAGTTGTGTCTTCAGTAGTTTCAGACCTGGGAGAAACTGCCCTCTCTGAAGCTTTGGTTGATTTATGGGAATTACTTGATTTTGCAGAATGTTTGGACTTAGCCGACATGGTACTAGGGCTTCTTTGCTCCTCTATTTCAGCTGTGGCACCAGTGCTGTCACTAGAGTCTATCTGAGATCTGCTGGACCTGTGGTTTATGCCTGAGGTGGCACTTTGTGCCCTCTCTTCTTCCTCTCCTGCTGGTTCAGTCAAAGGTTCTTCTGCAGGTGTGGGAGAGTGAGAGTAATTTAATTGATTGGAAGCTTGGGACATGGCACTAGCTGAAAATCGCCCATTGTGGGTGAGATTGGATTTATTGGATTGTGTTGACATGGCTGAACCATCTGAGCCATCAGACATACTGCTGGCTGCCTGCTGATCTTCACTGATATCATTGCCATTAGCTTGGTTTGACAGAGGTGAGGCAGGCTTTGGAGTGACAGGATGAGAATGATGGGACCGCTGTGAGGCTCTACTGCTGGATTCATTGGCCGTGTGGTCAGATGTGGCTGAGGCCTTGCAGCCCCCACAATGACGACATGCACTGGATGCCCCTGACTGGCCAGAGCCTGCTGAGAGCACTGTATGACCGGACAAGCCACTAACTACCCTCTCCTTCACCTCCTCATCCTCATCATCTGCTGCCCCTTCTTCCTCTGGATGTGGGGTTCTGGTTTTGGTGGACCTGCAAGAGGCTTGGCTGGTCGCTCGATCCATCTCATCCCCTCCAACCACCGAATGTGGGGTGGCCGGGACATTGCTTGGTGGTTGGGGGGTCAGGTGAGTCTGGGAGGTTGGGGATGATGATGGCTCACTGCTATGGCAGCATTGCGAGGCGCTAGGTGGCAAGTCATCCTCCCCATCATCCTGGTCCTCTTGCAGCACATGGAGGATATGTGAGGAGTTGCTGACTGCAGATAGCGAACGCTCCTCTCCCTCTGACATGATTAGTTCATCATGGAGCCTTTCACAGTCGCTGGCCCCTCCCTTGCTCCTCTCATCCTCAGTTGACTTCCTGCTGTCGGGTCGCCGTTTGCTGTCTGTGGTCACTTCACTGCAGCTGCAGCACCGGCTGATCTTGCACACCTCCACGTGGGTGTCTCCATGCTGCTCTACCTCCACTCTGCGCCGCACCTCCTCTGTCACGCACGTCTCCTCGACCACCTGGTCCTGCTCTGAACCCGAGACTCCTCCACAGTCGGAGAGCATCGCTCGCCGGCGCACCACCCTCCGGGAGTGACAGGAGGAGGAGGAGCTGGAGGAGTGGGTGTGTCTTACCATGGTGTTTGTTTGTCTGGGTGCACGTGGTGGAGGGACTGTAGGCCGTTTGTGGCTGTGTGCCGGGTTCTCCCACAAGTCGTAATGCTGCTCCTGTCTCTGGTAGCAGCAGGGGCAGTGGTTCTCCTCCAGGGTGCGCTGCAGAGGCTGGTTTGCATAGTCAGCTCCCTCTGGGTCAAAGGAGGTGGAGTCACGGTCAGAGCAGCTCTCTGATTGGCCCTGCTGCAGGTAACGCGGCTGGTCCTGGCTCAGGGGGCAGCAGTCATTGGTCAGAGATGGGTCTTTTTTGATCTGCGTGGACCACTGCAGGGTCTCGTCATTTTGGAGGCGGAAACGCACCCTCATCTCCACAGAGAGGCTGCCATCTTTGTTGACCAGGACGCGCTTTTCAATGTCGTCATTCACGATGGCCGGCCTGGCCTGAGAGTGGAAGCAGGTGCCGAGGCCATTGGTGTAAGACTTATCTGAGGACAAAGAGAAACGGGTGGAGGGGTTTGAGGAATCGGAGCGTGGGTGGATGATGCTCTTCTTAGTTTCCAGACCAAAGTTAACTGAAAGACAGAAAAGCAAAGAGTGTAGAAAAAACAGAGTGAATTATACTGCTTACTAAAGAGAGGATGCAAACACACGTAGGCACATTCTTGTTTTCAACAAAAGAAACAACACTTTTTTGCTTTTCTTACTTGATTATCATTTATTTCAGGTCTATTATGGCACATGTACTGTATATGTACATATTTATAAGACCTGAAAATGATAATTAGTTATTTGACATGATTTGACTTTACAGAATCCCAAATTGTGGTACTAATCCACAATTAGTGACCATAGAGGACATCAGGCTATGCCGTCACAGCTACAGGACGCTCAGACAGGCAGAGTTGAGTGTGTGATTGTGAGTATGTCACTGGAGGTATCAAGTGGTCTCCTCCCATCACAGGTGTTTCGTTGAATTAGGCCCATGATACCTCGAGAAGGCTTAACACCAAGTTGTGGCATCCCAGAACCACACCCACTCAACACCCACTCAACACAAAACACAGTCGCCCACACTACTGATGCTTATCCCTGGTTCCCAACAATACCCAATAATTAAATTATATTATATTCATTGGAGAGGTAGAAAGGAGGATCAGAGGAGGTATTAGGAGATGCAAACATACAAAAAGGATGTCTATCTTCTATCAAAATGTTGCACTTACAGCCTTAATGAAGCTTTAGGCCATTTCTTGATCACACGGTATATCATTTACCAAAATCTTTCTTTACTCATAGTGATTATAACTCCTGAGTACGAAACAACCTACCGTTTTTCTTGCTCTCATGGCCTTCGCTATACTCGCTGGCTCTGGAGCGAGCTCCATGAGGGGGGGACCTCGCTCCTTGAGCCGGAGACCGGGCCCCGTTCCCGGGGGACCGTCTGCCGAGACCGGGCAGCTTCTCCTCTGAGCTCTTCCTGAGGAAGTCTACCAGCAATGGACTGAAGAGCTCCCGGCCCACACACACCAATACACCAGGACACGTCATCAGGCTCTGCACGCTGTCAATCTGGAAACAAACACACAAACACATCAGGATTTTCATCTCTACAGCTCATCATCTGCAATACAAAAGGCTTTAGACAATCCAACTTATGACAACACATCCAAAAACACACATAAACACACACAATGGTTTACACACCGACATGCACACATTACCTTGTGTCCCTCCACAGTGTAGAGCTTGCGGACGTGGAACTGCATCACCTCAGAGACGTCGTCCAGGAAGGCCTTGAGGCTCCTGGTCGACCTCCTGCTCAGCACCACACTTCTCCTCACGCCCGGCTCGCTGTTCTTCACCAACAGGATTCTTCGCTGCCTGTAGGGCACGTGGCCGGTCGGAGCTGTGGACGGGGCTTCTGGCCTCTGGGGGCGCCGGCTGTGATGGTGCCAGATGGCCGGCCGTTTGCCAGCGAGCTCCATGTTAATTGGCTTAACGTGGCGCCGGTCGGAGCAGAGGTAGCAGCCCCCGTCCTGGAGCTGCTCCAGGTGTTTGATGCTGTGGACGCCGTGGGGAGTGGTCACGGTCCGTACACCGAACGGCAGGGGCACCTGCAAGTACCACACACAGCAGTTCACATATGTATACAACAGTGAAGGAAAACCAACCCTGCAAATGAAGGGATTACCATGGGCTTTTAATTTGAGATGTATACAGGAAGTGTTGAGTTAAAAAATCTCACTCGTTAAATTTTTTTTGAAACGTAAATCTGAAAAAAGGAAATTTGGACAACCTGAGGCCTAAATAAAATGTATTTTCTTTAGTTTAAAAGTAGTTAGAAATGTGCACGTTATAATTTATTTTCTGCTATGCTACTGTATGAATCTATCTATCTATCTATCTATCTATCTATCTATCTATCTATCTATCTATCTATCTATCTATCTATCTATCTATCTATCTATCTATCTATCTATCTATCTATCTATCTATCTATCTATCTATTTTAATTATTTCAATCAGAATTTCAATAATGGATTTTTTCCAAAGAGAGACAAATTATTATAACCTCCGCCGTTTGTTTGTTTGTTTGTTTTCCAGCAAAAATAAACAAACAGGCAATTTCAGCTAGAATGTTTTACCAGGGGAAGGTGAGGAACATCTTCAGGCAGTGCTCAGGCAGCAGATAAGGTAACCTAGACCTCCTCTTGTAATACCAATTCAAGAGTTCAAAACAAATGAAACACTAGATCAGAGCTCTGATGTCCGCCCCACTGACCTTTTGGGAAAGGTCGTCCAGCAGGGCGTCGAAGCATTTGAACGTGCGCTTGTGGATGGCCATCCTGACGCCCCCGAACTGGCTGTCGCCGCTCTTGTAGAAGGTGATCCGCTTGGCCGGGGCGGCCGTGGTCACATGGGTGAGGC
>CABFOP010089473.1:0-15928 GCA_900683385.1 Anoplogaster cornuta | reverse complement strand
CTCTATGTACTCCTTCACTTTCTGTCTCACACACACACACACACACACACACACACACACACACACACACACATATTGAGTATACACTGATATGTACAGTTATGTACAGATATCATCACTGAACTTCAAACTTTTGAGGTTTAGGAATTCAGTCAGCCCTATTTTCCCATTGAATTTGTCTTGTGTTTGTTGTACAGTGCAGATCTTCCTACGCTCATTCATTTTGTTCAATCTCTTCTGCAGTTCAGCGTCGCTTCAAAGTGTTGCATTACACACCCCCATTTAGTTTTCCCAGCTGATAACCCAGTGCTTCGCAAACACCTTGCCGATATTTTTGGCTTCCTGCTCTGCGCTGCGGATGTGTAAAGTGCTACAACGGGTTATCGAGAGAGAAATTGAAAAATGTATGAGAAATCAGAGAAAGTCATTTCAAACGCAGTCTCACTGTCTACCACGCTCACACGCATCTCTACAATCAGACACACGCACTCACACACACACATGCGCATACACCCATGCACACACACGCGCACACACCCACAGTCAACTCACACATAAACTGGTCTCCCCAAGTGCACACACATTTATCTGGCTGATCTAATATTTCTGTATTGGCAGAGGAGAAGGTGTTTGAATGTCTTTTTGAATGTGACGTTGCACAGAGCGTAGCAGGCTGGGTTGATGGTGCTGTTGATGTAGCACAGCCAGTAGCCAATAGTCCACACCGTGTTGGGGATGCAGCTGGAGCAGAAGGTGTTGATCAGCACCATGACGTTATAGGGAGTCCAGGTGGCCACGAAAGCCACCAGGATGGCCATGATGGTACGGGTCACTTTTTTCTCCCGTGATGGCGCCGCTTTCTTCTTCTTGTTGGGAGGCTGCTTGGTCATCTTCACGATCTTCCGTGCCACGTGGTTCTGCCGCTCTGTCGCTGGAACGATCTCAACAGTAGCATTGGATGGTGTGTAGCAGTCACCCTTGGGCGATTTAGTCTTGATCTTGATGCAGGTGAGCTTGGAGCCCCCTGCCTTGGCTCGGTGGCGTGGAAGTGGCTGGCTGGACTCGACATTGGAGTTGGCTCTGGAGGAACCCGCCTCCTCATCCTTCTGGTTGGATGCAGCCACGCTGCCAGATGTTGAGTCATTGGAGCTCTCCTTCTCCTCTCCAGGGGCGCAGTTCTCCCTTGCTACATCCTCGCCCTCCGTCTCTCCCTCTGCAGTAGTTGAAGATGGTCCCTTGCCGTTCTGCAGTTTTCCATCATGCTGGTTAGCCCCATCATCAGTGTTCTGGGTCTGGCAGCGCTCTGTGTTTTCCGCTGGTACATTGTTGTTGTTGGGTTTGGGTGTGTTGTTCCTCGCCTGGCCAGGGGGCTCCGGGTTGGGCCCTGATGGCTTCCGGTTTTGCTTCTTCACGCGGCTCTTGCTTGCTTTGGAGATCTGCCAGTAGAGCACAATCATGATCATGACGGGCAAGTAGAAGGCAGCGATGGCTGTGCCGAAAGTGACAGCCGCATTGGAGAAGAACTGGATGTAGCACTCCCTCTCAGGCACTGTCCGCCCACCAACAATGAACTGCCAGAAGAGAATGGCTGGTGCCCAGAGGATGAAGGACAGAACCCAAGCTACGGCAATCATCATTCCTGCCATCTTGGTGGTCCTTTTTACAGGGTAGCTAAGGGGCTTAGTGACACAGAAGTATCTGTCAAAGCTTATGATGAGAAGATTCATGACAGATGCATTGCTGACAACATAGTCCAAGGCTAACCACAGGTCGCACACCACTGGCCCGAGGGGCCAGTACCCTATCACTATGTAGACTGTATACAAGTTCATAGAGCATAGTCCAATAATTAGGTCAGCACATGCAAGGCTGAATAAAAAATAGTTGTTGACAGTCTGTAGGTTCCTGTTAACTTTGATGGACAGCATGACCAGGATATTTCCAATAACTGTGACCAAACTGAGGGAGCCAGCCACCAAGACAATGAACACCACCTCCACAGTCTTGTAGGGGCTTTCACTCTCTGTCTCATTGAGAGAAACATCTGTCTCATTGCCTTCAGAGGCATTCCAGTAGGTGAAATTGAATACATCCATGGCATTTGGTCTTTTGTTGCCCACTCCTACTCAGATGGAACCTACAAAACAAAACAAAAGAGAAGATTAGTAACGTGTCGATACACATAGTTGTGTGAGCTTTTGGCAATTTGGCATTTTTTGACTTTTGAAAGGCAGTTCTAGGTCAGTTATAAGATATACATATATGAATCTACTCATTATCACATTCAACTCATCAAGGACCAATCAAGAATCAAATATCAACTCAATCAATTAAATTAAATTAAACTTCTTGATATGAAATGTATAGCATAGCATAGAAGTCATGTATTTATGCAACTATTTTATATTGAATATTATGACATTAACAAGCTATTTTCTAGAATAATTTTCAATCATTAATAAGATTAATAATAAAAACTGTATTTATATGGCACTTTTCAAAACAAAGTAAATTAATAAATCCAATAAGAAAGTGAAATAAAACAGGAAACAGAGGCAAAATGAGAATAAAACAAAAAAAGGAGAAATACAAAAAGGCTAAAACACTGCATAAAAAGAACCTCATAAAAAGGATTTCTAAGATGATACTGATCTGGCCTGACTCCTCTGGCAGGGCGAGCCAAAGCCTGGGAGCTCTGTTTATTTCTGAAAGGCAATCCTTGAAGCTATTGAGGGTGCAGGAATCTGGGTACATATATCTGCATGGCATCTGTACAACAGTGAAATAATGACAACAGATGCAACAATACCATGCGGGATGGTGTGTGGGGGGATTCATAATTCATGAATGGACAGCTAGAAGTACCTTATATATAAAATTATGTCTCGCTGAAACCGCCTTCTCTGAGTAGTGTAATCATTTCTGTCTCACATCAGCTATTAGCACTTCTAAAACCAATTCACCACACAACAGCAACGGTTATCGCTATACACTCATTAGACAGCAAAAGGCAGACATCTGGCACTGATATCTTTCATAATTAGTACTGCTTCCTCACAGCAAGAAGGTCTTGAGCTCGATTTCCGCCCGGGGTGCTACTGACCGTGGGGGAATTGGCATGTTCTCCCGGGGTCAGCGGAAAAAAAGGATGGGTTACTGTAAATGCAGAGGTCTAATTTCCGCAGGCCACCCTCCCTGTGTGTGTGTGTGTCCATTGATTGTGGATCAATAAAGTGTATCATCTTCTTCTAAATCTTTAAAAAAATATATGGAAAACTGCCATTCTACACCACACACACAGCCCACATTACAAAGAGTTCAATAAAACGTAGAGAGGAATTATTGATGAAATCGGAGCAGCCATTTTATCTTTAAAGGTCCATTTCCAATTTGCACTCAAATATTCTCTTTACACAGCACTATGAAATTCCTCTGATCCCCGAGTGACCCACTGGTTCTCGCTTTTAAACTTAAACATCCGCCTGTGTGATTCATACACTGGCTCGGTTCTTCACTTAGGCCTTTGATATTAGGAGTAATGTCGTTTGCCTGCTGTCTATTGAGCTGTGCCTCAGCTCTTGAAACAGGTATAGATGCTGTCGTTCAGATTTAACAACATACTTCGGGGATCTATCAGCGGCACATCAAAGAGCTCACTTCTCAATTTGGCCGAAATGTCATCAGGTCACAGCAGCACTTCAACTTTTCCCCTCCAAGTCCTCAAGTTTGGAATGAACAAATCAAACCTCATTGGTTGACCACTGTTGATGGGATGTGTTATGCAGCTTGTGAATCAGCAGTTTAAAAGGCCCATTTTTGTTTTACATGCGTGCAAAGTAATAATAATAGATGCTGTCTTTCCTGACACTGTACTGATGTAAAATGTAAAGAGACAATCCACAACCGATCGATGTTGAGAGACATTGAGATACTCTGATGACTGTGCACTGGGATTCTAATTAAACTGGTTTCTGAGATCGTTAAGGGGTCGAATTACAGCGTTGAATCCGATTTTCTGTTCAGCTGGAATAAAAATAACACGAATTTTAATTTGAACATTATGGATGTGACAGCTCTCACCATATTGCTGACTGACCACCTGAACTGATTGATCTCCGAGTGCCTTAAGTTAATAAAGTGTTATGAGTGGTGTGCCGCTGTAACTGGAGTACTGCTTTTCCAAGAGTTTGTCATTTTGGCTAAAGGTCCTTAACATTTGAGCCCAGTTGCTGAGTAACTAGTGAGCATTCACTTATCTACTGTGCCAGAAATCCCTAATCATTGCATTAGGCATGGAGCTAAGCTGGCCTAATCCCCATAAAATGTTTAAGTCCACCGATTTATATTCAAAAACACCAACAATACAAATGGGACACACTTATGGCTCGCTTGAGACAAGTGGATTAGAGAACTAAAGTGGATCAGTATAGATGGTCATAGCACGGTGGAGGAAGCTAACTCCTTTAGCCACTCTTTGTCCACCTCCAGCTGCCAGGTGCCTCATCCCACACCTGAAATCTCTGCGATGACACAGCAGAAGCCGTGGCCCCTGCCAGAATCAACCGAAGATGCACAAATCCTTTTCAACCGAATGCAGGCAGCCATGGTTTGCTAAAAAGGTCTCGGGAGAGTCTGGACTTGGGTTTAAAGCTTCCATCCATATATTGTGAGTCATCCTGCTGCAGAGTTGACATTGCTGTTCCAATGTTATATGTTGCATTTCACCCATCAGGCTGTAATTTTACAGTTTTGCTCACAGCACTCTCACTTAAACATACTGTCCCATCTCCTACTTCTGGTCGCATGGCCTAATGGATAAGACCTCTGACTTTGGATCAGAAGATTGCAGGTTTGAGTTCTGCCACGGTCGCATCTTTCGTGGGGCACGGTGGCGCAGTGCACTGCTGCCTTACAGCAAGAAGGTCCTGGGTTCGATTCCCGGTTCGAGTTTGCATGTTTTCCCCGTGCTCCGCGGGCTCTCCTATAAAAACAACCCCATCTAAAAAACATGCAGAAGAGAAGAAACGCTCTCCTGTCCCCGGGCGCCAATGGAAAAGGCTGCCCACTGCTCCTGGCTGTCCCTGAAGGAAGGACAGCATGGATGGGGAAAATGCAGAGAAAATATTCATCACCCTCCCTGCATGCGCGTGTCGTGTCCTCCTCTGCATGTGTGTGGTGTGATGTGTGCAATAAAATAATCTTAATCTATAATACAGTCCCAGTACGAAGGTTGTACCGATAGAATAATGACATCTTTGCGTCAGTGTAGCACAGGTACTGGCACCTGGGCCTGCTCAGCATGAGTGCCATTGCCATCGCCTGGGGAGAGCAGTGGCACTCCAGCATAGCCATCAATCACAGAGTTTACCTCAGTCTCTCAGCACTGCTCCAGTCAGTCCCATTATATCTGACAGACAGTACAAATGCAGTCACAACCATAAAGGACACCTCCGCTATTTCCTCGAGGAGATGAAGATGAAGATGGTCATCATATTCACTATCCTGAATAACCATACCCCTAAAACAATAAGCAAGACTATCTTGCCTTTATCCTTCCCGCCCTTAAACTTCCTCTCATTAAGTCACCGAGTTACTGAGTCATTGGATTCTGCCAGCCTCAATTTTCCCATCAGTCAGTTGCTGCCATGGGAGGATGGGATTAAATGAGGTTGAGTATTGTTCTACATTTGGACTTAGGTGTTCCTGGAGCTGGATCACTAGAGCTGAAAATTGCTTGTGCCCTATGGGAAGCAGACACCCTTTCCCCACAACTTTCCCCACTTTGTCTTTTTTTGGATGACCGTTGACTGAAAGCTAAAAATCAAAAGTATTTAACTGATAAACAACCTGACCTTTTCGGCTTAAATGACAGTAAACTTGCCACTTGACAGTAAATTTGCCTTTTATTTGTAGACAAATCAGCACTGAGTCAGGTCACTCGGTTTTGTCGGGGACAGAGCGCAACATGCTTTGAACATGCTCGCTCCTGATGTCGCCTCAAACACGATCATGAGAAAAACAGGTGCAAAAACATGTACAAGTGGGATGTGAGTGTATAGTTGCACTTGAAGAGATGCATTAGGCTGACTCCCTAGTGTCCAGATTCCCATTCCCCATCTCTGAGAACAGATCCAAGGTAAAGCCTAGGGCATTTGCCCCCTGTAATGATTAGATGTATTTTTATTGCTGGCCCTCTCTGTGAGAGTATGTAGGGTTGGGCCTTTGTTTATCATGTTGTTTGCAGAGGAGCATGACTGGAATCCAAAAGCTATCATCACTGCAGTGATGATAGTCCGTGGGGGGTACAGATCCATTCAACACTACTCTCAATGGTATTGCAGTACATGGATATAATCATCCATTCTGGACAGTAGGGAGGATAGCAGCAAAGTCCGTTTTCGATCAAATGTTTGAAGTGGTGGTGGCTTTATTTTATGGTGTGGAAATGTTGTAGAATTTGGTGTAGAACAAGTTCACATTAGTAGCTGTAGTAGCTGTACGGATGGTTTTGAGATTGTAAAATGTCTGTTGTAAAAAGCCTTTGTCTTGTCACTGTCATTCAGAAAAGGGAAACGGACAAACGGCCTGAGATACATACATAAACACATATATGTTATTGAAGAATCTAACAGAAAATTAAAAAGGTTATGATAACCATCAAACCAAGCCACCATCTCGATGTTCATACCAAGAATATCAGAATGTGAGATCGTGTCACCGTGCATGATCTACCCCATAGTTTGACGGGCGCCTGTCACTAGTAGCTACGCACCGACAATCTTTTGTGGCAAATTGCTTGGGAGGAAAGCAGTTAAACCACTCTCCTGAGGTGTAACAAAGCCTCTCAAACCCATGGCTTTCCGGCGGCGCAAAGTGGAAGTGAAGCAAGAGAACTTAATGGAGAGTTAGGCAGGAATTGACATTCAAGCTGGTGGTTAAACACTCTGCAACTGCCAGGATTTCCCCAGAGAGCCTTTAGGTGGCCATGTGTCACTGGGAAGAAGACCAAAACGTGTTTGTGACTGTATGTATAAAGTGAGTGAATTCTACTTGATTCTTGTTGGCAAGAAGCCTGTAATCCCCCCCGACCTTTAGATATCACTTCCTCGAAATTATATTCATCTTGACTTACCACAAATTATCCTCAGCAAAGCAGCGTTGTCATTTTAAGGTGCCCTCTATCGACCTACCCCTAAACTTTTTGGTATTCTGACTATTTTGCTATGTCAGCCTGCACACCATCTGTGAAAAATGACGGTATCGCATACGACCTCTGCTGTTCTGTCTGGCATCCCAACCAACAGCACTGCACTGACTTACTCTAAGCAGCCTCTTTCAGTCCATAAATCTGCTAGAAACACAAATTGGGGAAGATAAAATTACTGGAAGCAGGTGTTTTGGACAGATGGAGGTCAATGCAAAGATCTTTTAGTCTTCTAACCATAGCTGACACAATTCAGAAGCCACATGGCCTGGAAAACACATCACACGTTTTAGGCTTCTGGAAAGGAGAAACGCAATGGAGCTCATCCAATGAGGAAAGAACAAAGTCCTCAAGCAGGCTGCCACGGTTAAGCAGACAAGTCAATTTCCTCCTGTCATACAGTAGAGATCCCTGCAGCAGCTATGACGTGACAAACACTGTCACTCTACTGTACCTACCCAAATGCTCACAATCTTGCTTCTGACTTCACTTTATATTACACATAGAATTTCGCTATGACTGAAAAAAACAAACTCTGCCATGTTTTGATTTGGCTTTACCCAGCAGATTCTCATATTTTAAATCACGGCTGCTTCTTAAGGGTAGCAATTGTACTGTCCTGATGATTCATATACTTGAGCTACATTGATGCACATGGATGTCATCTGTGTGTTTTTTTAGTTTCCAGCAGGGGGCCTCTACCATTGCACACATGGTGGAATTCTATGGAGATATTTGGCCATGGCTACATAAAAACAGTAAAACCCACAGTAAAACCCACAATGAAATGTTTACTCTTTGTTAATTTAAATGTTTAATTGCATCTGTAAATTCATTCTTCATTTCCAGACCTAATGTATCCCAGTTTCCCCTACCACTGAATAGGCCATCTCATCATAAGTATGGGTTTAAATTGAAAGTTTTAAAGGCTGTTGCAGAGACTTTTCTACCCTAACAAGAATACAATTGCTGTGGAAACCCTGAATACTTTAATTCTTTGGCATGATCAAGTTTGAAGATATTGAATATTGGCATAAAAATAGCAGCTATCTAAAAATATTGGTATTGGGCTTCAAGAACCCTTACTGGTCAGACCCTAATGCAGACCAGGAAACACATCACAGCTCAGACTCTGTGGAGTGTCCTATGCGTTTATTCCTCATGGAAACTGTCCCAGGTGTCACTGTTGGCAGATAGACAGGACACATTTTTCACTGGGCACCACGGACAGTTGCAGCAGCCCTGAAATAGGCCATTATCAACAGACAAACATATCGGCGCCAACATCTGGTAGGCGAGTCGATTCTCTGCTGCAGGATGAGGCTATAGGTGTGGAAGGTATAAAGCAAAGAAGTACTGTATACCCTATAGTATAGTACACGATGAACCAACACCATGCACGTATAAATCCTTTGAGCTTGAATAAGCGTATTGACATTCCCATTACCTTCCACATAATGATGCAGCGTATGCCCACTATTGATTTTCTCATTTGTGCCTTATGGTAGAAATATAAAATTGGTTATTATTGTTGTTGCGGTGAGGTCCGACTGCTCAGCTTGTCTAAGATAAACGTTCATCTTAAGCTCCGACTGCGATAGCTCGCCTCGCTTGGCCAGTAACACCATCATATAGTCACATTACGCTGGGCCATATGGCGTCTTACTCCATTGCCGCTATCAGCTAAGAGTATCTCCCAAGTAATACACCCCGGGCAAGGATGACAATATACTGTAGCCTGTTTCCTTTTTTCAATATTGCCACAGGGACTCCCCTGCTGTCTCTGCCTCTCCATACTCTCATTACTGATTTCACATAAAGAAATGGCTGCACTCTCCACTGTTTTCTGCAGGTTGAGGCTCGGTAGTTGCTTGGTCCTGGTCTGGAGCTTCCTCTTTCAGGCTTTGTTCAATTAAGCTCTCCTATGTAGGTGCACCATTTGCTGCCACCATAGAACAAGTGTGTATAGTGTCACATGAGCCAGTACGGAAATGTAGAGGAAGTGAATGGAGGTGTTAGAGAAACCATACATCATTTTTGATCTGGTAAGCGTTGGAGGCAGTCCAATTGAGAGGAATAAAAATATCAAGCTGCGTCTGTTGTAAACAAATGGAAAGGTCACCTTCTATTAACGTGGTGCAACACTCCCCCTTGAGTACTGACGTCATATTAAAGCAAGTGGTGCCACCTGCTCTCGTAGTCTGGACTCATTCTATGACCGGACATTTCAACTCGGGGGGCAACGAGCAATTGCAATTAACTCATTCACTAGAGTGTGATTAGCGGGGTGAACACGAAGCCTGTGAATGTCACACTCAGAAATATAACTGTCCCTCCCAAGGTGGAGAACGCGTAGTTTGTATTCAGAGCGGGTGAGAAGCAGTCAGGGCGAGTCATCTGGGATTACGATACGCCCAGGGCTGCAGTAACAGTCCCGTCTGGTCTCGAGCGCTTTCTCAAGACCGCCTCACCCTTGTCCCGGTCTCAGGCCTGTTTTGAATTGGGCTCGTCTATAACAAATGGGTAATTTTATCGACTTCGGCTTTATTTTATCCCCCAGCAGTACAAACAGTTGGAGGCAATTCAGCTGTAAAAACCTGTGTAGATAATGGTGCTACAGTAGTTAATTAGTTGTAGTACTGAGCAGATTTGACATTTTCAAGAAACTCTCATTATGTTTACATTTGGAAAGATACGAACAGTACAGTGTTATCAGCTATTTTGGTCGTGGTATTAAACTCAAACTCAATGGAATGGACTTGGACTTGGACTACATGTTTCAGTCTTACAACACACAGTCCTAAAATATTCTGCTCCCGGGGGAAACGAGGGCCTCTGCCATTTCCCCCATGGCACGCCGGTGCTCGCGCTCTGTGAATCAGCACACCTGCCTGCTCAATCTCAATCGCTCGGCGTAGTGTTTCTGCCAGCATCGCCGTCACCCCACTACTGTCCCGTCTTCATTCCCCTGTACAGTGTTATGTGTCCTGCCTGTGATGTATCGCACCGGCGGCGTCCCCAGATAGAAAGCTCTGGTGCTCATTAAGATAGAGAAAGATAGCAAAAATGGGAAAAAGGCGGGGGAGAAAAGGGGAACGAGATAACGTGTGTGCCTATTGGATTTGTTCCACTTCATTGTTTCCATATTTCAGCCACCCCACACCCCCATGCTCTCTCTCTCTCTTCCTCCTGTGATGCAGAGTTTAGTGACAAAAAACAGAGCTATGTTGCCCTTAGACAGGTTTACAGTACCTGTTCTACTTTTCACATATGTTACAATAGGCCAGGAAATTATTTTTCATGACAGTGTACATTAGTCTAGAGCAGTATTCAGTAAACATTAAGCAGTAAAGATACTTGGGGGTTCTGGTATAGGTTTAAATTTAGTTGGTGGTTTATATGCAATATCACATCTACAAACTCCAGTCTCCCACGTTCTTTAAATGCAACAGCTGAACCAAAAGCCGGGAGACTATAACAAACTGTCTTTTTCAATGGGGCGTTATGGGAATTGTGGTCCGGGAACCACTGATGTATGAAGGCTGTCTGTGTTTTCTCAATTGCGGAGGGATCTGTCTTGCACTTGAAAAAGCAGCACCAGTCTGCCCTCTGACCTGAAAACGCATGTGCATGTGTGTGGGGTGATATGTTGTGTGTATATCTACTCAGGGGTGTGCAGGAAGAAGAATTCCACTGCATGTATGTGTATGTGACGAAATTGTGAAGTTCATTTAAAAAAAAAAAAGCCAGATAAGGCAGGGATGCAGTGTTCACACTCAGACACAAGTAGCCCACACCATCCCTGGCAGTGATCTGAGCTGTAAAGCCTGGCGGTGTGGCCGGAAATAAAACAGGCTGACAGATGTTAATCCGTGGAATTCAACCTTGATCCAAATATCAGATGCGCCACGCCCCGTAATCAAAGCGCTAAAACCTGATGGGCTGTCAAGTCGGGTTGTCACTAAGACAAGGCAATTTCCCCAGGGCCCACTTATGTGGCTTTCCCAGTTTGATTACCTTGTCACTGTTTCCCATTTATATGTTCATGAATAGATGATTCACACTAGATTAATATTTGGATTGTGAGATTGTGTAACCTAGCCATGCATGTAATTATTATTATAATTTTTAGAATCAAATGTGGTAATACGGTAATATAAGATGCAATTCAGTGTAATTCCTTATGCTGCTTGTTCCTTATGTTCCCTGTTATGTGCCAGGCAGGGGCAAAGTGCCTGTGGGGATGTGTTTTTCTTCCCTCCTGCTTTTCTGTCTCTCCTCCTCCCTTGTTTTCTCTTCTAGGTGCTAACGACATGACATGATTGGTTTTCACCGGTTCGGTCCGGTCATGCTGCTCATTGGTTCCCTCGCACTTCGAGCTGGCCCATCGTCATTCGGGGGCCCTCAGAAAAAGGAGCACGCCTTAGGAGTTCAGGGCCTCTTTGTTCTCTGCTCTTAGCCTGCCTGAGCTGTTGTTGCACTGTGTGAGCAAGCTTGTCAAGAATAATGGAAAAAGGTATGTGATGGGAGGTCGAGGACAATAGGTTATGTTTGCAACTAATGAGATGAGCTAAAAAATAAACCACTTTCATTTTTACTTCTACTCTGACTCCTTCAAATTCTTGTCATGTTATCATCTCCGTTTCCTCCTATTTTCACCAAGGGGACATCCTCAATGTGACCTCAGATCAGTTTTCACCAAACTCCCAGAAGTAGACATTGTTGGAGGCCCCTTTTATCTTCCACGCTCGAATTCCCCACTATATTTTACAGGCATTGTCATACATTATACATGTTGTATATGAAATACTCCAGCTTCACTATCCGCTCTCTTCTCATTTGCATTGCTTGAGTCCCGCCTGGAATAGCTCTCCATAATGGCAACTGCTTAGTTGAATTACATTTGGAGTTTACAAATAGTGACTGAAGTGTTGGATAATGATTACAGCATTTTAATTTGGAGAAATGCAGGCGCACATGGGAGAAGATGTTTACTGTATGAGGCATTTTGAATCAAGACTGTGTGTTTTGAAAGGCATGTCCCATGTGTCTATAATAGGGGACATATAGTATTGACCAATATTGTACATAACTTATGTATGTACAGTAGTAAATAAACAAAGACTGATAGTGTTGCACATTGATGAAGAGCAGTTGTACAAATGATCTGTAATATGTAATGAGAACCTTACTGTGGTAAGAAAATTGCAGGGGGGATTTGAAGGCAATAGGTGTCAGCTATGCAATTAGCCCTTCTTAGTCCTTACTCCCTCTTGCAGGCAGTACCACAGTCCCTTATGCTCTGACTGACAGCTTTAAATCTCAGGGGGAACCAAGCCGCTGGTCTTTAGTGCACAAAAAACGGTCTCTCTACTGTTAAGACATTGCTAATTGGTATTTCATATTCGCTGGAGCCACTACAGTCTACCTGAGCTAACATCTCATCAAATCTGGTGCCAGAATCCAATCAAAACGTAAACCTCCCAGCTAAAACATTCATTAGCAAACTGACACTGATGAGGGCTATTTTTGTTGGAGTATGTGAAGGAAATCAGCTGCAGGAAACTCTGATTCTGTTAATTGTGATGTGGCCTCTAGCCAAGATCCACTGAAAAGGCCAACGTTTGACCTGATTCAGCTATGAGAACAGCCTTAATTATGCTAGTTTCTTTAAAGACAGTGTTTTTTTGTTTATGAACCAATTGGCCGAAACTGTGCAATAAGAGTTAGTTATTAAATTAATTTAAAGTGATAATCCTTGGGCCCCAGGGACCTCCACAACACAGTCAACCCCACATCTAAAGCTCACCAGTATGCAGAGTTTCAGCTCAATTAGTGGCCAAGTTTCAACATACTGTGTGACGCTGAGTGACTGCATGATATGCAACTTTTTTCCTCGAGTGTATTGTTAGCCCCGACCTCCTCCCTCTCAGTTGGTCAACTTCACACACCAACACTTGTCACTCATCTTGCTGAGCTGTTTACCTTGAAACAGCATCCAGCCTGAGGATGAGTTAAGCGACATCCGTAAGCTGCCATAGACAGCCAAACATAATCAAAGCCAAATTCAAGCAAACTGGGGGATTTAGCCTCAAACAACTTTACAGGTCTAACTTTGTCAGGCTGCTAGACAATCAGATGACACAATCAATTATGACAATGACGATGTTTCCAGAATACAATCAGAACAAAAGCTGAGGAGGATTGAGAAGGATTTAACAGAGGACATAGTGAGCCTACATAACCTGCCTAAGGTAGCCTAACCTCGTCAGCACCTCCGGCCGGAGGCCTCTATGGAGACAAAGAAAAACTCCCAGAAACAAGGAAAAACACCCAGAAAAACCTAAGAGGACAAAATAAAGGAAGAAACCTTGGGCGGGGCAATTCAAACAGGCTCCCCCCACCAGGAAGGCTGGGCATGTAGTTCTGTGTGTACAGCTCAGTACTCATGGGTCAGGGCCCCTAGAGTTCAGCATATGTAATGCAGGCCATATGTGTCAGTGTCCTCAGTCGACCAGGGGCTGAATAGATAAATAGCATATATCCCTACAGGGTCACAGACAGATACAGATTGATAATGTATAATACACCCTGTTTATTTATTTTTTATTGCAAAAGGTTGCATATTGCAGCTTTAACTTACACTGGTGCCTTCACTGGTCCAGCTTAAATTGCTCATGGTCCTAAAAACTTAATTGCTATATGATAACAAATGTACACAAAATAACAGAATTGCAAGAACACGGGTTTTGTTTGCAACGCTCCTGTGTTTGTTTGAATTGTTCGGTTCCCTCAATATAATTCCGCTTATCTTGATTGAAACAGTGGAGGTTAATGAGGCTAGTAAGAAGTTATTGAGGGTGCATCGACCAACATCCAGTTAGGTTGGAGGAAATAAACACTGGATTAATCGGCAAACAGAGCCAGTGACTGTGCAAGCAAATAGATATATGATGACCGCACGCGGCTAGACGCACTAAATGGAGCTTTGCTATAGATCAGGCAGGACACTCAGTTATGCACGCCACAGTGCCCAGCAGCTGATCCAAGACACACACCAATCACAATCAAACACTGCCAATACTCATTTGTGCTGCACTGCTGCTGATTTAATTTAGTGTTGGCAAAGCTCCCTTCCACCACCTGCATTGGTTTTATTCCTTTATCTAGAGATATTGTTATGTGTATGTCATGTTGACCCATCATGTCTTATGACAGCTATAACTGTTTTGGGATGTGTGTGCTTGATATGTTTGTGTTATGTATACAGTATACTCATGGGGCGGGGACTATATATTTAGTACACAGTATTTAGTGTCCAGTTCTGGCCAAGATTAATGGCACCCTTTAGAACAATTCAAAGCAATTGTGTTGAGGAAATAGATTCTCATTGGCAGTTTAATTCAACTCACCTGTGACAGGTTGCGGGTATGGTATAAATGAACCAATAATAAACAGTCTGTTCTGCTTCTTTGCTTGTCTGTGAAAATGGTGAGGCGAAAAGAGTTGTCTGAGGAAGTCAGAAAAACTATTATCACCAAACATAAGCGTCCACAAGGCTATAAGACTATTTCTAGAGACCTTGGTATTCTTGTTTCGACAGTTTGCAATGTTGTTAAGAAGATTGCTGTCATTGAAGATTGGTGTGAGCCATTGAAGAAACACTTTGCCTGACATCCGATGATCTCAAAGCTGAACTGGAAAGGTCTGGGGTACCACACACAGTGAATCAAGAAGGACTTTACAGTCGGAGGCCATGAAGACCCCACTGCTGAAAGAGAAACACAAGGCCAAGACCCATCTGGATAAACTTGAATCCTTCTGGGAAAATGTCCTGTGGACCAATTAAACCAAACAAAGAGTTCTTTGGCAATGCAGATCAGCACTTTGTTTACAGAAATGAAGCTTTTAACAACCTACCAGGAAACAGTCATCGTTGCCAAAGGTTGTGCAACTAAGTATTAGAAAGGGGTGCCAATAATCATCACTTTTCTATTAAAGGCATAAAACATAAAAAAAACACATAACAGTAAAAGCCAAATATAACAAGTGTTTCCTGACTGAGCTAGCCAACCATTCTTGATTTTTAACTCAGAAATCTACATTATTAGAACTCTGCATCTGCAGATCAGAGACCTCTGCGTTAATAGTTTAGTTTTAGTTAGTTTACTATGTTAAAAGGTGTTTTATTGTAAGTGATTATTTTAGAAATGGGACAGAGCCCTTTCCTATTACTCCAATAGGTTAAATCTAACCAGAAATATTATTTCAAACTTTGCCTCTCTGCAGAGATTGAACACAATTCATCTGTGTAAGAGTACCAATACAACTGCGACAGTGATGATAAATTCAGATTAACAATTTCTGTCATAACACTGCCAAGGTCTATAACAGGAAAAAGACTGAATTTTATTATTTGTTGTAATGTGATTCACCAGATTGATTGGGCGAGAATGTCCTTGAAGAGATTCACTTCTGTCTCATGATTAGGCAGTAGTCATAGTGTCAGTCAAATGGAGAAAGGTGCAACTAGGAGCAGAGCAGCAGTCATTATTGTATTTCACAGAATACTGTAGTGACCCAGTATAAATAGTGCACAGTATTCTGCATTGCCACTTTGAAAAACCATGTTAGTTACATGTTTACATCAGAGCAGCATTTCATCCAACTGATTAAAATAGCAAAAATATCTCCCTTTTCAAAACGTCTCATTCTTCTGAGCTT
>CABFOP010089463.1:0-16451 GCA_900683385.1 Anoplogaster cornuta | reverse complement strand
ATGTTCTGCCAGTGTTAAATTTTTTGTGTGAGTTGAAGAAACGTATAGCCACTTGATTGATATCTAAACCTTTTTAGGTACTTAGGTCTTAGTTGATATTAATATTGTGATAGGTACAGTATATAACAACAACAAAAAAAGGTAGGGTAGGCGATTTTTTGAGAAGCATTTTCAGTTATATTCGTTGAAATTGTCTTTATATCCCAACAGCAATCAATAAACTAAGTGCTCTGGGGGAAAAAATGGAAAAAAAATCCGGTCTGTAGCGGCTGCAATACTGTAATAAATCCGTCCAATCATTTCATTTGGACCAAATAAAATGATTGGACTGAGTGAGTGCCTGTCAACTTGACCTTCTGCTCCAATGAAATAATTAGATGTCCCATTCAGCCAGAATGAAATGATTGGATGGCCCACCTGCCTGTTGATTTGCATTCCCAAACAACCAGGAAACCAGACTCTAGAAGTAGAGACTGGACCACGCCGCGACAGGGACCGTTATCGGCAAAACACCGTAACCGAGCGACAACGGGCAAGCAGACTTCTGTACATCACATTCCCCATACCCGCACGCACGTCAGCGCGGTTCGATGCTGAAATTCACCGCTCTTTACTCGCTGCTACTGAGGTAAACAACCAGGAAACCCATCTCCCAGAAGTAGAGACCGGACCACACCGCGATGGGGACCGTTATCGGCAAAACACTAACCGAGCGACAACGGGCAAGCGGAGTTCTGTCCACCACATTCCCCACACCCGCACGCATGTTGGTGCGGTTTGCCGCTGAAATTTGCCACTCTTCGCTCGCCGCTACTGAGGTAAGAAATCTTACCTATTGCCCCTTTAACATAACAAACCTCTCGCTCATGTCTCGCTCAAGTTTCCCAAGTATAAATGTGCAAAATGTATTGCAGCAAACAATTTGGTATAGAGCAATCTTGGTCCTGGAATACCACTGCCCTGCTTGTTTTCTATCCTACCAGGTAGTTAAAGGTAGGGTAGGTAATTTATTTTAGAAGCATTTTTGTTACATTTGTTTAAATTGTCTTTTTAACAACAATCAATAAATCAAATGCTCTGAAGTTTTTATTTAAAAAAAAACCCAGTGTCTGTAGCAGTCGCAATACTGTAATAAGCCTGTCCAATAATTTAATTCGGTCCGAAGGCCTACTTGCCTGTCAACTTGCCATTCGGCCTGAATGAAATGATTGGATGTCCTACCTGCCTGTCAACTTGCATTCCCAAACAACCTGACAACCCGACTCTGAGAAGTAGAGACCGGATCCCGGTGCGACGGGGGCTGTTACCGGCCTCACACCATCCACGGGCTGAGCCTCGATCAGAAGGACTCGATCAGGCCCCCGAGCAACACCGGGCAAGTGGTCTTCCGTACGCCACGTTTCCCACGCCCGCCCATCGGGCAGGGATTCGGTGCTGGGCTCTTCCCTCTTCGGTCGCTGCTACTGAGTCAAAAAATCTTACCTACCCTACCTTTAATGTCCCAGGTAAAACAGTCCCTGATTAGATGGCTAGAATGCTGGTACTCCAGGACCAGGATTGAGCAACACTGGTGTGCAGGGTGATCTCTGGATCAACCTATTTGCTTTGTGTTGAGTTCACTAGTTGCTAGTGCAGCGGTTCTCTAGTTGGAATAGTTCATTTATTGAGAGAGCAGAGATGTAGTTCCTGTCTGTCTGGTAAGCTCACATGTTCATAGGGCAAGACCCCTTTAAGTAATGTCAAGCAGGCATAACTCAACTGCCCTATCATCTCAACTTAAAGCCAACTGTCCCAAACCCAAATTAGTTCATCCATCTTAACATATTGAGGTGACGCGGGCTCCATCATGACAGCTGATTTATTCACTGTTTTTCTTGATCTGTTACGAGTGGCCCCTGTCCTGCCTGCTTGCCAGGGAGCCCATCCCCTTCCTCCTCCTCCTCTCCCCTTCCCTCCACAAATCACATAGCCGGTCTAAGCCTTCGAACTTCTCACATTCCCATCTCGCCCAGTAAAGCAACAGGCTCCATTTACGCCCCTCTGGTGTCAGTCCCACCAGTTGCTGTGTTTGTGCATTTTTATGTATAGCACCTAGTGTATGTTAGGGCCTGTTGAGTTCAATCTAAAGTAAGCTTAGCAACCAAACATACATGGTTCTGTAAGGCACCCATGGGGTGACCACTAAGGGATGTAAGCAGTCAAATATGGTATCTAAAAGACATCCACCACAGGTGCCCACTAGATTTGTCTTAATAGGACAAACCAGATTTATTATGCAAACAGATAAGACACTTTATTTTTGCCCAAACTGAGAGATTCAAAACAAAAACAGCTGAAGAGTCCCCTCACCGGCTTCAAATATCAAACAAATGACTTTGTTTACAAGGTTTTAATGACTTGAGCTAGGCCAGCAAATGTGTTCCATCTTGTTTGTTAAGAATCAGGCATGGCATTTTTATTCAGTTTATTGTGATAGGTTCATTGATTGTGGAGCAGAGAAATGTATGAGTGATAACTATATGCTGGATAACAAAATTCACAAAATGTTATGACACATTTTTGTCAAAATAACAAAACAATGTCCAACTTAGTACAAATACGTAGCATAGCTTAGGTGTTTCCTAAGTAGGTCTCATCTCAAGGAGAGCCAGACTTTCTTTTAAATATTACATTGACTGTACCATGTACTTGTTTTTCTCCTCTTGGTTAATCTTCCTCCTTTTCCTGTCTGTTTTCCCCATTCCACTCCTGTAATGGTTGTTTTGGGCTGACAGACTGTACGGTGGGCATGCAAATGGAATGTTCTCATGCTATAAGAGGCTCCTCTACTTCTGCCCATGCACACATATACACGCATGTGTGTAGCATTTATATCTAAAATTACGTACTGTGTCTAGTGTTTGTATGTGAATATTTTTGTGTTTGCATGAGAGCGGTAGACTGCAGTTACATCCCTTTATTTCTAGTGGAGATTCCTATTCTCCCATCCTTTCCCCTTTATTTTTTGATAACCCCATGAAATTGCCCCATTGGCAGCTAGAAATTAACTGCAGAGTGTGTCAGGAAGGAAGGAGAGTTACAGGTTACAGGAAGTTACAGGAAGCCCTTTTTTATGACACCAATGTCTAAGCGGGACACACCACTTGAACTGAATTCACACTTATTTTACAATGAAACTTGCTGAAGGTCATCCGATCATTTTAAAGCCACCTATTAGTTAGTTGATAGTGTCCACTTGAGACTGAAGCCCAGTAGCATAGAAAGATTTAATTTCCTATTCACACAGAGGTTCTCTGCGCAAGTTAAACTACCCAGACCACCCTCCCGCCGTGGCTGTGGAACCCCCACGGTTGTCCATGATGGCAGGCATACATGGCTCCGTGCCCAGACCTGTGGGAAGCGGCCCATGCTGCCGGGATGCTAGGCCTAATTTCATTAGCAGGCAAACCAAAGATGCATCTGTCTGGTGTTCAGGTAATACACCCCAGTGGGTTTCAGGGGCTGAGCCAGGAATATGGGGCTGTGAGGAACTGCGGAGCATGCCCCCACCTTGTCTTCCCACTTATCCACCCTGGTAGAATATATCAGGGTCCAGTTGAGCTCATCTCACCAGGAATTGCATAACCCAGTTGGTTTGGGCTATTGTCAGCTGTCAGAGCCTGGCAGGTGTCCTGGCATTGTGGTCTTTCCTGGGCAGCGCTAGTAAATGTCTCTGACAGGAGATGGAGATGAGTCAGGGTAAAGGCCTTATCACTAGTGTTTGTGAGTTGAGTGAGAGGATAATGGTGGTAATGTGTTAGGGTAGTGGGACTGAGAGATTCAAGGATTTATTTGTCACATACATCATTACAGCAGCAATGGGCAGTGAAAATTGAGTTGTAGCCAACTCCAGGACTGTACACAGTATAAATATAAAGATGTTAGTTATCCCTCACTCTGTGAGGAGTATTGAGGACTTCATCCAAGGGGGATCTTGTCTTACACAGCTACACAATATTTACACATCTTTATGGATTCTTGCAAATGGAACTTCAAAACAACATGTAAATCATGTACAAATGACGTTAAGCCTGCTCACTGTGTAAATGCAAAGTAAAACTAATGACAAATCTGCAGGCTCTCACAGCAGAAACAGATATGGCCTCTTACTGCTTGAGGACATGTCAATCATCTTTATAGATGTCCAAAACATGAAATGTGACACTGCCGCTGCCGAGTGGTCAAGGTGAATCCCAAAGCCAATGTATTACGACATTTGCTCAGACAGGCTTGTGATTGATGGTGATTTTCTGTATCACCCGTGCCAATTATCACTGACTCATAGCATTTGAGACACCAAAATACAGCCAGCAACTGGTGCAGGGGCCACAGAATGCCAGAGACCATGGTGTGAGTGACAGCCCCTAATGTATGGATCTTATGTCTGGTGCTTGGCCTGGACTTGCATCAGACCTTCCTTTCAGGGACTGGGATCTGTGCCCAGCTGACTGCTGGCTTTTGAAAGTCATTGATCTCCTAAATTTACCATGGTTATTAAAGGCACAGTCCAGGCAGTATGATGGCAATACTCTTTATGTTAACACTCTTCTGTTATTGTCATGGTTTTTATTAAATGATGCAAAAAAACTGTGCTCTGCCCCTAAGCATGTTCACCATTATAATTCACCTTGTGGGTGAAGTTGTCCTTTTCTGGTTAGTGTCCTTTTTGAGTAGCTATAGGCGAATTATCACATTTAGTGCTGTCACTGCTGATGGTAACTCACTCAATGAATTAGATATGATTTAACAAGGACATTTGGTCAGTTACATCCCTTGCACCTGAAATATGTGAGTAGAGAGTGCTGTGTATGTACTGTAGCTGTCAGGGAGGACAATGAGAAGGACAGTTAGGAAGGCAGAGCACATCCTAAACTCTCACAGAACGCAGTCAGCCCTTCTGTGTTTTGTTTCCACATAGTAAAAAAAGTACTCTCTGGTCAGGGTCTCATCGATAAGCAATGGGTACACTCTCAGTGGTACTTGATTTTGAGAAAAAAGCAAATTTCTCATGAGTTTTTAGAACCTAGCTAGTTTGTACCTATGTACGTTGTACCCAAAAGTCATCATTTGTGCACTCTAGGAAGGCCTCTTGTTCACACTAAACAGACTACTGCAAATGTTCCGCTAGCTGCTTAGCTTGCAAAAAAATATGTTGAGCCGAATGTAACTGTCAATTTTCTGTTCTGAATATTATGAATTATTTTACGTGTGCAAACAATGTACATCGTGTAGCATGGTGGACCACTTAACATAGTTTGAAAGTCTTTCATTTACATAACTTGATCATGTGGCGGTTGAGCTACACATGGATCCATGAGCAGATTTGTTTATTCACCAGTCAGGCACAACCCTTAATTGTTTAATTGTTTGTTATTTGATTAACCTCCCCCCTAGAATCCAGAGCAAGTCCGCTGCTGTGGAGCCTTCACAAATAAAGACAGGCAGAGTGTCACTTAGCATATATCTTTTCAGAGCTGTGTGTTTGTCTAGTTCGCTGGGGTGGGGTGGAGGTTAACGTGGTTAGAAAAAAACGCTATGGCATTTATGTAAGACAACAGATCTAAGCTGCTTGTAGGGACATAGTTCAGGGAAAAGTGAGCCCATTGTAAATAGACACACTGAGCACTCCCTCACATGCACACACACACGCCCACCCAATAACTTTGAGTCATGTGGCTTGACAATTTTACCGAAAGTGCCTCATATAATATGTAACTCCGTGTAGTGTATGTGATCTCACCAGCACATTCCTCTGAGGGAGTGTCTTGAGCTCAGCTACCATGGTGAACATGATCTCACAGATGCCCATGGTGTACCTGGCCCTTCACTCACACACTGGGAAAATTAGGCTTTAAGTAAAGCTTAAGAGCCAATTATAATTATTATCTTTAATGATGATGCTCCTTGTCCCTAATTATGATCATGGTATGAGGGAAGGCTGGATTTCATATTTTGATTTCCACTTTCTCTAATCCAGGCTAATCCATTAAGCCTGATTCTCACTCACCAACCAAAACTAAACAAAGGTGTCCGGCTGTCCACACAAATTCCCATGTATGAATCTACACACAGCTGAGACACTTGTTGTAATTCAAACAATCCCTCAGGAGTCAGTCCAACCACAAAGACCCATCTCAGTTTGTGATCTGAAGTGAGAAAAATCCTATTGTTCCAGATTCACTATTATTTATTGATGCACCATGATCAGACGCACTGGTTGGGCTGAGTACATTCTAGCATAAAACTTAACATCAGTTTCTAGACTTGTGTATATGCCTGTGTGTGTTTATTGTGATGGGGTGTAATTAAGATTTGAATTACCCTGGCCTTCTTCCCTCACGGGACACCCTGTTCTTTTCTCCCCTACCATCATAGGCTCAGAAACCTGACCTGACAGAGGCGCACTGACTTGAGCTGGGCTCTTTTATTTATAAATCACTGACACAGCGTAGAGGTCTATTAAACAGCCGTACCCTTATTTGGTCCTCTCCCCTGTAAGCAGTAAGAGACTTGCTGTAGAGAGGAATAGGAGAGTCTACTGCCCCTTTGTGGAGATCTCTGCACAGTGCATTTAACATTAATCAATGCTGCTCACTGCTAATGCTATACCACAAATAAGACTGAACTAGAATTATTGGATGTTTGCAATGTTGGGTATTAATACATTTTGTGTGTGTGCAGGGGGATCTGTGGGGCTACCTGTCTCAGCAGGATTGGATGTTCAGAAATGCTGAGCTGCTGCAGCTGCAGAGGATGGCCTGTGAAATTGCTGCTGGTGTCACTCACCTTCACAAACACAACTTCCTGCACAGGTAGCACTTCAGAATTGCAACACTCGCTCGCCAGTTTGCATGGGCTAAGCATGGTTTCCCCTTTATTTGTCAAATAATACAACTGTTGAAAGGATAATGCTTACCCTGTCAATTGTAGCAATTGTAGTTTTTTCTTTTGCTAATTTTGCTTTTACCTTTAAAAACCCACATGCCACGTACATTGCATTTGTCAATGAGACATTTTATGTGCATCTTGACAAAAATTTGATTTAGTAAGAAAATAACTAGTTATGTCTTAAGATATACATTTGGTCATATTCCTTTTTTGTGTTTAAAGAAACATATATATATATATAATTAAGATATGGTTGTAAAGACCTTGGTCTACTGTTAGCTTTTCCAAAGTCATTACTGTCCAACCAGTCTCAGGAGTACCAGTGTTCTCCAAAAAAGGTTTGTACACCAGAGGTGCTCTGTTTCATTTTCATTTTTACCCCAGCAAGTATTTGGTGTCTGGCTACTAGTAGCGAGTGAGGCAGTGGGGGTGTTGGGAACGTGGGCTCTGGGGTAGCATGCTCAGAATAAGCTCAAAGGGTTCCAATTACTCAGCTCCCACTCATTGCCACGGTGTCAGCTGTCTTGTGCCAGAGGGATATGATGATTCTGCTTTTTGTATGTAAAAGGATAGCCTCTTATTGGGCGTGTCTTTTTCCCTCCTTAATCCATGTTACAACTCAAAAGGAGTTGTACAAGCTTCCCGCCATGGGGATTACTGTAAATGTCAATCATAAAAATATTTTCTGTGCCACAAAAATTGAATGACTTTTGGACAGGTCCCTGACTACGCCCAAAAGAACTGGGAGAATTGAATGGGTGGCTGTGGACGCCACAAACACAAGGTCCTCTGGGCCAGGGCAGTGCTGGCTGACATCCAGAGCTCAGGCCTAGCCTGGCAATGTGAGGGTGAGAATAGTGCTGCAAAAGCACACATGCACTCATGTAGCATGAATGGTAGTGGGTAGTGGTGAACTGATAGTGTTTGGTGTGTCTAATTCTAACTTGTCAACAGACATTGGTGTTCACCCACAGCTTTGATAATGCTCATTCAAATTCTGCTTTGAGTGACGATTCAGTGATGATTCTACTTGTATTTTCAGTGCAAGATTTTATTTTTATTTTTTATTTTTTATTTTTTTAAGATAAAAAAAAGATGATCAATTTGAGTCATGTTTTAGGAGTATAATTAAAACCTCTACACAAGTTTTTGTTGTTGTTGTCCTTGATTACCAGATGAGGTCAAGAATCTGCTTGCACAAAATGCACTGAACAACATTCATGCCCGATGGTCTGGGAGTGATCACTGCCACGCCACCTATTTGCCTTGTAGGGTTAAAATCTTGGACCCACTTCTAAGTGAGCCACCAATGTTACTGTATACTGCCTTTGCCAATAGCAAGAGACAGGAGGAGTTTAAAATATCTCTCCATTTATCTTGCAGAGATTTCAGTGCGTGCGTCTGACAGTAGCTGGGCCGTGTGCAAGACCACTAGTGTCAGCGGTCTTTGTCGATAGGGGGTAAGAGAGACACAGTCTTGGAACTTGTGTGCAGGGAATGCCACCGGGCTAAGGGGAAACTGAAGCCTACCTCTCCATGAATGTCTTAATCTGAATGAGCTACCATATGTCCCCCTAATGCTCATGAGAGCCTCAGAGGTCTTTACGCCCTGGCAGTCCCGCCACCACTTTGCAGAGCCAGTGTTTCTCCCGTTAAA
Organism: Anoplogaster cornuta; assembly: GCA_900683385.1. NCBI lineage: Eukaryota > Metazoa > Chordata > Actinopteri > Trachichthyiformes > Anoplogasteridae > Anoplogaster > Anoplogaster cornuta. The sequence goes on along the minus strand of CABFOP010089463.1, from coordinate 7,867 downwards.
CAATATCCTGCTGCTGTGTGAGCGAGTCGGGAATAGCTCCAGTGCCAATGATTTTGTTGCTGGGGGGAGAGCAGAAGCAAATGTCAGAACCACTTGTGGCAATCCCCTGTAGTTGCCTCAGTTCAGTCAGTGCTCCGTGTGCCCTGGCTCTTGTCTCTGGGATTCTTGCCTTTGAGGTTAACAGCAGATGGTAAACTTCTTGTTGACCTTTGCAAGATTGGGAATAATCAAAAAATTGCTTTCTCACATCTGTACTCACTGAACTATGGCTTTTCCATTCAAAGCTGCATTCCCAGTGATTTACCACATGAAAATGGCAGTCGGGGTTTTTACTATAGCAGCCCTATCTTGTCATCTCCACACCTGTCTGAATGTTTATGCATTTGTTTATGCAAGTGTATTCACTTGCCCTGGTTTTTAATTTAAGTTGAATTTTTTTTTCTTTAGATGAACAAATATAGATATTGATAGACATAATAAAGCACCAACCAAGTGTGTGTTCAGGCTTCATTATCAATTAATGATTGGTATAATTTGGTAATTTGAATTTGTAAATATCTGATCTATAAATATCCCTATGTATCATGCTGTATCATGTTGCCATCTTTTCTCTCCCCTCATAGTGATTTGGCCCTGAGGAACTGCTATCTGACTGCAGATCTGACGGTCAAAGTGGGAGACTATGGAATTGGACCCTACAGATACAAAGTAAGCAGATACTTGGCTTAGAGATTTTGGCAATTGTATTATTAGTGTTTGGATTTCTATACTCACTTGAGTCTTTGAGCTTAACCTTTTAAGACCAGATGACTTAGCAGAAAGAAGATAAATGTTATCCATTGGGGCCTTTGACCTCTTGCATATTTGGCTAAAGAGTTAAGAATGTAACTTGACACACTGCATATGTGGTAAGGCAATTCTGTCTGCTGTATTCTTCGGATACTGCTGATCTCTGTTTGGCTGTCTAAGCTAAGGTCACCAAATGGTTCTCTCTGTGTAAAGAGAGGGAGAGAGTCAGAGCGGGAGTGCTCTGTGCCTGTATGAGAGTGGAAATGTTTTTACAGGTTCATATACCAACCAAATGAGGACGAGTTGGCGTGAGCATTTGCAGTGCATATTAGAAAGTTACACAGTTAGCAAATACTGTGTCTGACTGAAATCTCTTATCATGTCACTATAGGAGGATTACATCATCACAGAGGATGATGTGTTTGCACCCCTTCGCTGGTTGGCTCCTGAGCTGGTGGGCGAGCGCCATGGGGGCGTGATTACTATGGAGCAGACCAAGCCTAGCAATGTGTGGTAGGTATCACATCTCCTCACTACAGCTTGCATCTATCAAAAGATTGTTATGAACCTGAATCCAATCGAAATGTATTTTAAAATAATTCTCCAAAGAGATTAGAAAGAAAAAGATTACATTTTCCCCAGACTTTGAAGTTCACGTCCACATTTTGAGTAAGTAGCTTCAAAAGAAAGAAAGACACCGACTCTGCATCAGCCAAGCGTCTTTCCACACTCAACATTCCTCTCAGCCAGTCCCTGATGATGTCACAACTCAGTGTCAAATGTCTTCCAGGCATAAATCCCAGACTTACATAAGGTAGCTCTAGTTACAAGAGTGGATTTATCCCTGAATAATATGTTTAGATGTCAAAGAGTGTTCCTTATGTAATCAACGACTCAACTTTCATTAGGAGAATATTTATGTTTGACACCTGTTATGATATGATTACTTACTTGGTGGTGCCCGAAGACCTGGAGCACACTCACAGTGTGGGGTCTTGAGGGGCCATTTTGCTGGGCCCCACTAGGAGAACAATGTTTTTCTAAACTATGTTGTTATTGGTGAAACAAAAAGCGTCAAAACATTTGTTTGGTGAAGGTTAAAGCTAGTTAGCCGAGGATTCCCCTCGCCGACAGGTATTTTGAGTGTTTTGTGGGTTTTTTGAGCCCACCCCCCCACCTCCAACTCTCTATACAGAACCCACTTTCTTTTCCTTTTCTTCCCATGTATTGCGTAATTCCCCATGTCTCGAATGGTATTGCGTAATTCCATGTGACTTCCAGACCAGGAAGTGACCAGACAGCCTCGTCGGGGGTTCCTCCTAGTGAAATACCTTATAATTGGTGATCCCGGTCGCGATCATGATCACTCATGTAGTTTGAAACCCACGACTTCAAGACTCCTGATTACAAGATAGCGAGTTGTTATGTGTGAACTATACAGCGATCCGGCGACGAAAGATTTTTCACAGAAAGATGGAGTGTGTGTGTGTGTGTATTGCAGTAGTGTTTTCTTGGTTTTGCATATTCAAAAGAACTCATTTGTTTTCACTAATTTCCTATTAAGAGTGTGAAGTCATTTGTGGAATTCTGTTGCAGAAAATAGAAAATGTTGATTTAAAAATTCATTCATATGATAACAGCTGTTGTGTTATTCTCATCGGCAGGGCTTTGGGGGTCACACTGTGGGAGCTCTTTGAGAATGCAGCTCAGCCGTACCCACATCTCTCTGACCGCGAGGTCCTCACTCATGTGATCAAGGAGCAGCAAATCAAACTCTTCAAGCCACAGCTGGAACTCCCCTATTCTGACAGATGGTGAGACTCTTTCTAACCATGATGCACTTGAATCATTGAATGTGCTCATTAGCACAGCACTGCAAAATTATTTGGCCACTGTAAATGTATCTTGTCTGAAAAAGCAGTGCCTCTTTTCCTTCTAACTGCAGGTATGAGGTGCTGCAATTCTGCTGGCTGTCCCCAGACAAGCGGGCCACAGCAGAGGAAGTGCACCGCCTGCTCATCTACCTGCGCATGCAAGGCCAGAAGGACATAGAGGAAGATTTTGAGCAACGCTGGGATGCTCTCAAGCCTAACCCATCCACAAGGCAGACCACTGTTAGCCACTCCTCTTTCCCAATCCTTGAGCAGTTTGCTGATGATGCCCTGAGACAAGAGATTGATGAGGTGCTCACTGTCACTGAAACTAGCAAAGGCCTCAGCTTTGAGTATGTCTGGGAGGCAGCCAAGCATGACCATTATGAAGGCAACCATGGACGTTCAGGCATGGACACAATGTTGAACTATCACAGCACGTTCTTTCCTGTTTCTAGTGAAGATATTCAGGCCCATTTTCCAGATCCTGTGGCAAGAACTGTGGGCACAGAAAATGGTAACACCCCTTCAGGAATTCCTGGGATTCTGCCTGTGTTTGATGCACAGAAGCCGTCTAATGGGAATGAGTATTACATACAACTAGAAGAACAAGGGGAGAGCATTGTAGGGGCAAATGGGAATAGAGGGCTCGATATTGACACGAGGTCAGACAGACAAGAGTTTGTTGTTCTCCAAGATGTCCGCCTTGATGAGTCTAGCACTGATGCAGATTTCTTCCACCAAAGTATTGACTCGAAGGACTCCTTTTTACCAGATAGCCACATCTGGTCATCTCTTGAGAATGACAGTCCCTACCACACCAACATCTTTACTGAGGGGGAGTCCAAACAAGAGGACTCCCTTTCCTGGAGACAGAGCTTTATGGAGCTTCCAGAACGCAATGGAAACCCTTTCCATGAAGGTGCATCTTTAGAAGTCCAGGAGGTAGATACAGATACAAGCTTAGGGAATTCTTTTTTAGGGGATTGTCCAGAAGCCATTCACCTGGAGGACTCTCTGGATGTGGAGAGAGAGAATGCAAATGTGATGAGGTTTCTGAACACTGAAAAACTAGCTAGCAACTTCCTATTTCTCAAAGAGAATAACCTGCTGAAAGATGGTTCTAGTTTATCAAGAAAAAGTACGAGCCCACAGCAGAGTTTCCTTTCACCTGGTCTAGCCCACGAACCAGAGGAAAGCTTTAAAATGAGCTCTTGGAACAACCTTGAGACTTTGGACTGCTTAAACATCCCAGAAACATATTTAAAACCCATATCAAGTAGCACATCACCAAGACAGGAACTTTCAGGCTCTTCAAGCACCAGCTTGGGGGAGTTCTGTCAGTCTCTGGTAGAAGATGAAACACTGGTGCCTTCCATTACAGTGGTCACAGAAGATATCTCAAGCAACCAGCTGCCAGTTAGAAATAGTTCTTCCACTGAAGACATTGGTCTGCTGCATTCCTCAGATACAGGGATTGACTCTGCTTTTGATTCTACCTCAGAGAGATTTGAGGTTCCATTTAGTCTAACTGATAGTCACACAACCCCACAACTGTTCTCTGAAAGTGCCACTACAGACTCCTTGTGCACAGATGCCAAAATCCCCAGCTTAGAAGACAACCTTGGAACCTCAAAGGATAGTGTTCAGCCCATTGGAAGTAAAACATCTGTTAACCTACAAGTCCATGCATCGTCTCCGGACGACAGCCACAGTGAAGGCCTAACAAGTAATGATCTATTGAGTGAACTGATTGATGATGCAGAAGTAGAACTGGAAACCACTCTGTCTGACCATGAAGAATCCTTTATGGATGATAATGGGGATCCTCTTGTCAGATCTACTCTGCTGGTCTCTGGGCCATCTCTAGACCAGATCAGCCAGGACAGCTTACTGGAAGACAGTGTATCCACCACTCTGCCAACTGTAGATAATTCAGCCGAGACACCAGACTCTTTAGACTCTCTTGACATCCATAGGCTAGGAGGACAGGTAGAAGAGCTAAACACTCCAGTACCCCCACACAAACTCCAGCCCCCATACAAAATAGCAGACAGTGGGTATGAGACAGAGAATCTAGAGTCTCCCGAGTGGAACTCTCAGCCCAACGTCAGAGACCATTCCCTGGTGGAAAATGGCACGAGTGTTGCTGAAGAAGAAGAAGAAACAGAGGAGCCCACAACTGCTACAATACTAGTTCCACCAGAAATCATCATCTCTGAAGTAGAGAGTGTGCTGGATGCTCACAATGAGGAGATCTGTGAAGGCCAGCAGCCAGAGCCCATAGTTCCTGCTGAGGAACCATTCATGGGTGGTAACTACAGAGACTCTGCCTACTTCTCAGACAATGAATCAGAACCTGAAAAGAAGTCTGAAGAAATGAACACAGGAAGTTCTATTGAGGTCTCGTGGCTGAGGAACTCGACTGACAAGGTCAGCAGGGCCACTGGAGGTCCATCAGTTGGGGTTATAGTGGAGGGAGATGTAGATTCCTCAGTTTCTCAGCAGGAACCTCCTGTAGCTGCTGATGCACTGGCTGATGTCGGCAAAACACCTGTTCCTCAAGTTGAGAGCAATTTGCCAGAGCAAGATTCAACTACTGAGGAAACCTGTGATAAGGAGGTGACTGTATCTATCGACAGTTATAATGAGGATGGAGACAAGCTGGACTTCTTCCCAGACTTCATATCTTGCGCTCAACCAGAGCCCAACCTAAAACCCTCAACTCCACCACCTTCTGCTACCCCATCAAAGCTGTTGCCAGAGAATATGGTTCATACTAAACTAACCCGGACCTACGCCAGCGATGGTCCCAAAATAAAAGAGCCAGACATGGAAGGACGTTACCTGGGGAGGCGGGAGAGCTCTGGCATAGATGGACATGAGGACGGGATGGATGCAGACGAGGAGGATGAGAACAGCGATGACTCTGATGACGACATGTGTGCATACCGGCTACACAGCTCTAGCTCAGAAAGTGAGGATGATACTGTGCACCCAGTGCCGCTGATTGTCTCAGATGACAGTAGTGCAAAGAACCTGAAGAGCCTGTTGAAACCCACCACCCTGAACATTGCAGCAACATCTTCCCTGTCTCCTGCGAGGACTGATGCAGACAACTCCAGAAGAGCTGTGTCCTTCTTTGATGATGTCACTGTCTACCTGTTTGACCAGGTGCAGTATTACATGTTTTCTATCATAGTTGCTGTAGGTGTAACAAGTTGGAAGTTGTAGTGTTTGTTTGTATGTTATCTTTCTAAATCAGGCAATGCTTGCTAACTAAAATCTAACACATTCTATTTTCAGGAGACTCCCACCAAGGAACTGGGCGACCACTCTTCAGGCGCCAACAGCCAGGTATCAGAGTTCAGCAGCCCAGCGCCTACTGCCAGCTACCTGAACAGGTTCACCAACTCTGAAAGCTCCACAGATGAAGAAGGTAACAACAAAACTCGCCAAATGTCTGCAGCTCCTCAAAATTGTCTACAACATGTTGTGTGTTGACTCATTGAATAAATCCCTACAGGTGGTGGCTTTGAGTGGGATGATGACTTCTCTTCTCCTGAGCCCTCCTTCTTGTCCAAGACAGCTAAGGACCTAGTGTCCAAGGCCAGGTCCCCATCTGCAGAGTCACGCTTTTTCTCTCCAGCCCCTGCAGTAGGGCGCATGCCGGAGCCCAGCTGGAACAGCTCCTCCAACTACTCCCGTTTTTCCATTTCACCGGCCAGCATTGCCAACTTCTCCCTTACACATCTTACTGACTCTGACATCGAACAAGGAGGCAAGTGGATGCATGCAGTCACACAAAATATGTACAGGATTCTATAGTGACGTATAAAATGGATAATTCCAGTTCTCAGTTCTGATCTGAGTCATGTTCAAACCCATTGTAAAATAGCTGCATAAGAGTTCATTTAAATGTTAAGTAGCAGTAAGAATTGGTCAAAAAGAGCTTCAATATCATCACAAAATATCGGCTATTGGCAGCCACAATCCTAAAATAATATCTGTATCGGCCTTCAATAACCCAATATAATTTTCTAATTTATTCTTCCTCTTTTGTCCTCCTCAGGAAGCAGTGAAGATGGGGAGAAGGACTAGCCTGGTAAATGAAGGGACAATTTCTCTTCAAATTATCAAGGAAGGAACAATCCCATACTCGCACTTTTCAGGAATGTAGGATGGCTGAATGAGGACAGATGACATGGTTTGGTGCAAACTGTGGATGCTTCTCTCAGGCAGAACTGTTTCCTTCATGGAGATGGCCATGAGAAGGACTGCTATAAACCGACGGCCAATCCCCCATCACCCACAAACTCCTTTTAGTAAATAAGACAGACAAGGTCCAGTCCCAGTCTGAGCCATACCACATCTCCAGTGACATTAGTGTGTGTGAGATTTCTGTTCAGTGCAATTCCACTGGAAAAATGACAAAAAGCAGGTGTCGCTTCTTAGTGTTTGCTTAAAAGACTCATCAAACACATTCCAAGTGTTTGGCTGCCTCTTTTGTTGTGTTAGTCTCTTTTCCCAATACTTCTGCATCACCAAAAAAAAAAGACGTGACCTTTTTCAGACCTGAACCATTGAATTTCATACAGTGGGTTTGGCAAACTTATGTCTGCAGCCAAATAAGAATAAGCTCTTTGCATTCAGCAGACCTAAAACTCGAGATCCAAGGTTGGTCAATAACATTAGCTATGTTTACATGGACCTATTTAATCAGAATAACAGCCCAATCAGAATAAAAATGCCTCATGTAACCACCTCTATTGGAAGAGACTGATCCGATCCGGGTTGAGAGGGGTGGTGTAACCCGTTCATAATCCGATCAATTGGAAAATACACTTAATCTGATTGTTTCTCTCTGGTTGGAATAAATATATTATTTCTGCGCATGTTTGCCCCACGTGGGGATAACATTAGGTGGCGTGAACTCAAATTGATTTGAGACCACCTGGTATTCTGCACAGCTCCCCAATTTGTAGAGCACGATCGCAAATCGCATGATAAGGGGAATTGGAGCTCTTCCGGTCACCTCCTCTGGGGCCATATACTTCTCCATTAACGTGCATAATTTCATGAATGACTGTCATGTCATTCGGAAATTTTGCTGCCACTCCTGATCGGTAAAGTCCGTGAGAACAGCAGAAACGCAAATATTGTTCCCAGGATACGCTGTGCGTCCATATTGACAAATGTTTCTTCTT
>CABFOP010089453.1:0-10253 GCA_900683385.1 Anoplogaster cornuta | reverse complement strand
GAATGGGGGCGGGGAGGGGGGGGCACTAGGTCATGGGGCTAGTTTGGGGATGTCAAGGGGAAATGGCAGGTAACTGGGTCAGGCGCTGTGGCAACCGAGGGGGTCAAACAGGGTCCGGGGGCGGTGCTCCTACCTTCTCGACAAACGCTGACTTTCAGCACGCCGGTGCCGAGGCAGTCCCCAGCAGGCACGCAGAAGCCCTCGTTAGTGGGGTTGTCCGTGGGGCTCATTAGCACGTCCGCCGGGGGTGCGAAGCGGAAAGCCTGGATGCCTTTCACCTCCACGTCTTCCACGTAGGCGAGATGGATGGACCTGGGGAGGAGGGGAGGAGAGAGGAGGTGCGTCAGTGCCTACTTTAGGGAACGCTGAAGTAAGCACTGCTTCAAACAGTGGAAGGCAATCTTATCAGGCTCTTTATTTAGACCTCTTAAGAACACCTCATAAATGAGCCATAAAGTTGAGACTAAGTTGTTTTTTTTCCTTCATATCATCGCTTTCTCTGAAGCGGTTTGTTATGACGGCGAAATAAGTAGAAGTCATTCACAAGTGTATTACTTCTGGGAAATGTTCCCCGGTGTAGCCACGCCTTGTTTTGAGCAGAGGCTTCTGCCTCACCCCAAAATGGTAAATGGACTTGCATTTATATAGCGCTTTTCTAGTCTACCGACCACTCAAAGCGCTTTACACTACATTGCCTACATTCACCCATTCACCAAAACCTCCCATGTGTGCTTCAACTTATCAGATTTGGGACAGGTGTTCTGTAATGACCACAACCAAGATCCATCTCATGACCCATATCCTTCTCATAATGAGTTCATAAGGACATGACTATCGCTACTGTCTCCAACTAATGTCCTTACTTGATGTTGCGGTCCCGGCCCTTCCTGGACACTTTGAATGCAAACAAATTTATAACCGCATTGTAAAAGCGATAAGCACACGTGTGTACCTGCAGAGGTCAGCAGCAAAGATGTAGAGCAACTCATTCCTGGACAGCAGAGGATGGAAGACCGCGCCGTCAGTGCCGTTGATCATGTTGCTCCGATTGGAAGACCACCACGACATCTCGCTATTGATTGGTAAGACACAGGAGACATTAATGCTTAGTTTAGCTGTCCTGCTTTGCAAGGAAGAGACTACTTATTCATGCTGATTACATTGAAAGTGCAGAGTCATTAGGGATATTCAAACAGTCGTTTTGCAATCCTGTTCACCCTAAAACCAGAGCAAAGGCATTACTGCCTTGGACTTTGAATACTTTGGACAGATTCCAATACAAATCGTTCAACAAAGTAAATACAAATGGCATAGTGGGAAGGAATGGACCTAAAAGTCAAATGCGGACATGAAAAATGTTTCCTGATAGCATTGAAATAATGCTTGACACTTAAAATCAGACAGTGCACAAGGCTCTTTACCTCAGGCCATTCCATGTGTCGATCTTGCCGTAATCCAAGTAGTTCTGCTCCCCAGTGTAGAACACAAATTCCCCTTCATGTGTTCCATTTTTCTTTGGAAAAAAAAAAGACCAAAACATGAAGTTCAGTGAAGACAACTGTCAAACACAAATAGATGTCTAGGATCTGGTGGAGAGGCACTAAATTAGAAACAGTGTGTTCATGTCTAAAAGTAGAATGGAGTTTGTGACTGACATCCATCTCAGTACACACGAAGGAATCAGTAACTGGCTGCAGTAGACAAAAACAAAAAAGATTGGTCAAGATGCCCCATAAACCGTTTTTGACAGCAGGGAAAAATACAGTCTAGGCTGTAAGCTGTCATTTTACTGTGCATAGTTTTTGCCGTTACCCAAAATACAGCCCTCAGGATTGCAAGAAATTGTGTTGCAGTGAAATATTTGCTACTGCCACAAGTTGCAGACATGACGCTAAACAGAAACAGGAAATAACCGTCTTCCATCAGCACAGTGCCAATCTCACTTCTCCTACACGGGCGCTTCCTTTCTCTGTTGTTCCGTTCCCCAAGTACAAACAAACCACAAACACCTCACTCAAGCAAACAGAGCTTTCTCTCAGTCTTTGCTCTCAGAGAAGAAGTTATGGCTTGAAAATAAATGTGCACTTGCGTAATGTTCAGACTGAAGGCTGAAGGGTGTATAACTAGAGCTTCCTGTTTCACTGAGGTAGAGTGCTCACCTTCCACATCAGGCCAAAGTGGTCATCCACCTCAGGCCTCATGGAGTGGATCCGAGAGAGCAGGGGGTCTTTGAATCCCCAGAGCACCTCGTGGACGGTGCGCGTCATGAAGATTTCGACACCTAGGCTTTTCATCCCCATGGAAACTATAGTACGCAGGAAGAAGTTGTAGGAGTTCAGCTCGTTCATCACCGCCTAGGGAAGGAAGGGACAGCGAGAGAAAGAGAAGGGGAAGACCGAGAGGACAAGGGTCAGAGTGCTCGCAACACACACGCCTTTCGATTTCCATTCGCAGTTTCTCATGTCATTTGGTGTTGACGTTGGCCCGGTCTGGCTCTCGCCTTGCTCGGATTTGAGCCACAAGTGTGCTGGTGATTAAGTAACCATTGTGTATGATCACGTTATCAGAATGTCATAATAAAAACTTGAGGAGAATGGTTTGGAGTGTGCTACTGGAATAATGGTGTGGGAGCTTCCATGGAGGGTCACAGTTGCCAAAACTGGCGATGGCAACATTAACAAAACACACTTTGAGAGTTTAAGTCAATTTGATTGGCCACTGCACGTCACAATAACATTAATACGCCTATAAAGACACAATGTCTTACCACGAGGGGAATGTTGACAGTCCTGATGAGGTCAACCTCAGGGTTACCAGCTGACTTCTCGGGGACAAAGACAAAGGTTTTGGGGTTCACGGCGTAGATCTTGGTGCCGTTCTCCAGGAAAGTGATGTTTTCCCTTGGCCTGTATTCCCTGGTGTGGAAAACGTACAGGAAAGAAAGCGGGAGACCGGATTTCGTCAGTTAGCGCAGATGTCTGTGTTTTGATTCCACACAACACACACAGAATGAGCCAGGATGAACAACATGAAGGACTTTGACATGGCTTTCCTCACGTTTTAGCCTCTCAAATAGGGCTGCACCATTATGGCTAAAATGATAATCCAAATTATTTCGCTAGACACTGTGATCAAGATTATTTTTTGATATTTTAAGAGCAAAACCATTTTACGCCACCTTTGCCATCGTACTGTATATCTATATCTTTGACCATTTTCAATTACAGTGGACATTGCCAATATTCTATGATTATAAATTAAAATCACAATATACAATTATAAAAGAAATATTGTGCTACTCTCAAAAGGACACTGCTTGGATCTGGGTCTCCAGTGCAAACGTACCTGTAAGTGTAGGGCCCGATCTGTGTGACAGCTGCCTTCCCACCGGCTAAGAACTCCTCTGGATTGGTCACGTTGAAGAAATAATACTCCATATAAACTGGCGGTGGTGGGTTCTTCCACGCCTCAAACACTTGGCTCTTCTCTGTCAAAGTCATTTCCTATCAAAATAACAAGCGACAGAAGAAAATACATGTTCAGATCCACTGACCGCCAAAACATCTCTTGCGTGTTCTGTGTTGAGACTCTTGACGGGATAGAAAGCAATGGCAAAGAAAAACAGATTATTTCTTAATTTAGGTTTGGGCACCACCAGACCCCTCCACCATTCTTTTGAATTTATGCCAAGCGACAGCACGCATGGCACGTCCTGCAAGGAGCTGGTGCCGGGCCAAACCCCAGGGTACAGGAGAGAAAAGTCCTTCACAGTCAAAAAAAAAAAAAAAACATCAGATCAAGCAGAAAGCCCGAGTATAAACTGCATAGAAAGACTGTGACCTCAGCAACCCTGGGCCAAAATCGTATGCATTAACTACTGTAGGCCAATCAGCCCACATACAAGTACATCTACATCATTAGCCATCAAAATACATGAAATATGGCGGGTGTGTTTTCTATCCAGACCATAATGGCCCCCTGAGGCCACAAATGGCACAAGACTGTCGTGTGTTTTATACAATAGTTTTTATTCAATAGTGCTGTGGCTCTTTGAGTGACACCTGATCAGCTGTAGGAAGAGCGTGTGAACGTTTGGTCATAATTACTCTACGTGAGCCTGAGAACCAGAGTAGAAGTCAGCACCAACTGTGTAACATGAGGCTACTACATGTCTGAACTCGAGTTACAGTGACCTTTACATAGACAATTCAACTAAGACAACATTCACTTTGGATCCTGTAACAACATGTAATATTGTATTTAACCGTTTTCTTAGTTGGAGCTGCTGTCTATGTTCAACTTTGTTTGTTCACCCCTGTCGATGTAGGAGTGCACAATAAGAAAAAGTTTCCATCAAAGAGGGTATTTTTAAATTTGGGGATGAGAAATTACCCACTTCCCCTCATGGCTTTTTCACGAGTAGTTCCTGGAGATTCCTGGCCATACATTCTCCTCTGCGGTCTCAAGAGGCACTTGTCAGAGAGGAGAGGATGCAGCTTAAGGTGTGGCTCGCAAGGAGGCAAAGCCAAGAGTTCCTGTTTGGTTTACGACTTCCGGGATTCAAACATGTTGTGTTTATCTATAGCAGGGGTCACCAATCTGATCCAGAAGGGGCCACGGTGGGTGCAGGCTTTTGTTCCAACACACCTGATTCCACTCACCAACCACCAGAGTCTTAGCTAAGGACCTTGATTAGTAGAATCAGGTGTGCTACTGCCTGGTTGGAACAAAAGCCTGCACCCACTGTGGCCCTTTCTAGATAAGACTGGTGATAAGACCCCTGATCTATTGAATTTGTTGTTTATTGCACCCTCTCGCCTTTGTTCCTTCACTAAAACTGAGGAGAAATGTGAGATTTAACCTGAGACCGACACTGAGCACAGAGGCTGATGAGTTGGGGCATGCCATTGCATTCACCTTATATATAGGAGGCGGTTTGTGCCGTTGTATTCAGCAGGTCATGGGAGCTCGTGATGCATTCTGCTCTTTTCAATTTCACTAAGTGCATAAGAGTCACTGATCTCGCTTTTCGCCATTCTCGCGTTCAACCCAGGAAACCATCACATGTCAGTAAAGTCATACAGGACAAGAAAATGAGTCGGCTCACTGACATAACTAAAGGGATGCAGTCTGCAGCTACTGTAGGATGAGGGTCGCACATTCCTATTTGGGGTGATTTGGAGCTGAGGTCGATATGTGTGGAGGCTGTGTGAAGCCGACCCCTTGACCCTCCAGCTGAGTGACTAATTTCAAGAATGTAATGAGATTGGAGGCGCGGGAGGAACTTACAATGTTTAGGGATAGATAATCTTTAAGTCTTGGAATTCTTTTGAGTCATGATTACTCGGCGTCTTAAGTGCTGAAGTGAAACCACGTAATGCAAGCGCAGGACAACCAGCATGAGCACGTGAATCATTAGCTGCCGTTGCACTATGACACACTTTTACAGAAGACGAGCAGAAGTCGCATCATGTTGCGCAATGCCACTGTCTGTCCTTTAAAAAAAAAAAAATGATGTGAACTGTTATTTTTGAAACGGGGATCTTTTTATTTGATGACGCCCAAATGTGTACGCACAGATCAGGAAAATTCCTGTGTTCACCAACCTTGGAAAAAAAAACATCATTCAAAGGCCTTCATCAACGTGATACGGACATGCATTTATCTCTGAGAAATGTTTAAAACCTTGATTTGTCACAACTATAAACAAGTGAGGGACAAAGTGGCGAGGTTTATTAATATAATGACACTGGCGGGAGGGCTGGATCATGGTCACTGACTGGTAAGGCCTAAAGCTAAACAGCAGAGGTAACGAGAACATGAAACTTTGGGTAGAATTTAGGTATATGGTGCATGATAACCTGTTCTAATCAGCATGTGCAAATTGTTTTTACAATGGAAATAACTTAAAGGGAAGGCACGTGAATGAAAATTGACCCGTGTTTCCATAATACACCACATAGTGAAAACCAACATGCTGTGTTTTCTTTCCAGGGTGAATTTGCTCTTGGATGTTTCAGGCTCAATCTGTAATTATGTCTGGAAAGGTCTCCTTGAAAGCTCTACTCTCCAAAGCATAACTTTGAGGAGGGGCATGAGGGAGGGGGCTGTCTTGAAGCAACAACACAATATTGCTCGCAGGCAAAAATGCTGCCCCCAAGGCCAAGAAGTCAAAGAAGGCTTTTTACACTCCGCCCATCCACACCCAGTAGATACATCGAGGTAGTTTTAAGTTGTCCCTCACAACAAGGTTATATCGTTAAAGACCAGACCAGACGAGGGAGATTTAGCATGTCCCAGTCCACCTAATTCAATGGGAAGACTGTGGTGAAAGAGGATTAGCTATGCTGTCATCTTGTGTAATCACTAGGCACGTCAAATTCTGTCCCCTTCTGCTGAACTTTGACTAACGCTCTTCATTTTCGTCGCTTTCGTCATCAGAATGAGAATAATGCGACCCAGACAGACCTAAATTTAACATCAGGAAAGAAAGTGTGTCAGTGAGGCAGCTGTTTGTGTGTCCCCTACTCGGATAAATGGTCTGTCAAACAATTCTGCTGAGCTGTATGGAGCAATTTCTTTCTTTGCTCAAGTGGGAAAGGACTTGTTCAGGACTTACATGCATATTTTTGAACAGCATATAGTAGTCAACATGGTGGGTAATGTTGAGTAGGAGTAATGCCAACTATTTCAAAAGGGAGAGGGGGACTCCCTTTCAGTTAGTCATTCATGCTCCCATCCCCCCACACCTTCAGACAGGCACACCTCCCCCCCACCACATCACTGCTGACCCACCAACCTAATAAACCAGGAGCTGAGGTTAACACACCTTGAACATCCAAAAATCTGTCAAATCTGCCAGGTTATCAAAAAGCCAACAGTGGGGAGGGAAAGGCGCCTATGGGGACATTTCTCCTCTAGAGTGCGAGAATTAACTGTAGTAATCTATGGTGATTTTTTCATCATCAATGTCAGAGGGATACCAGAGGAGATAAACTCACTTCTCACTACCACAGACACATTGCAGGTCTATAGGATTATTATAGGGATCCTGAGCTGAGCCTTTATGTCTTTTGGTGTAGAGTACAAATTGTACCGGCCATCTGTGCTAAAGCAAACATACCCGTATACCGGTATAGTCCTCACGCTGCACGCCACCGTATCTTGCGGATTAATTAATGCTTATAGGTTCATCCCACTGAGCTGGACGAGTGCAGGGTCTTTTAATAGAGAATGCAGAAACATAAATACAACACAATGAAACAAACGGAACGGAAATAAAAAAATAAATGAATTAATTAGATTTTTTTTAATTGAGCGACCTTGTGACCGCGCGAGCACCGGTGAAATAGATGTTGAATGCGCATAACTGACACTGCAGATGCTTCGACGCCGTTATACGTTTAAATCCCGCAAGTGTGACAGATGGGGAAGTGTGCAGACACTTTCGAGCAAGACAACAAAAAACACACAATTAAAGTCATTTTAGCGTCAAAACTGACCATTTAAAACTGTGACTCACCTTTTTCAAGCGGCTGTGGATCATAGTTTGGAAGACTTGAGCCACGACCAGGGCGATCCCCACGATCAGGAGGTGAGCGCACACGATTCCGGTGGCGTAAATGGCACAGGATCTCCGAGTCATGATGGAAGAGAGTTTACAAATATCGGGCTAACAACTCGAATAACTTCCAAAAAAAAAATCACCTAAAAAAAACAACTAATGTCGGACGGTCAAGGCTCGGATCCGTGTTAATTCGTGCTGAGCAGTGCTGGGAACTGCAGCCTGTCTGGTTTGGTGATCTGGAGGGTGGAAAGAAAAAACACATAGGCTATATAAATTGTTGGCACTTTTAAATGGATTTCTTCCCCTCCCTTCTTCTCCTTCTTCTTCTGGTGCTGAAATGAGTGTAGGACACCACCGATCTGCTCGGACCGGACGCCGCGAGAGAAATAAGCAGTTCTCAGCACAGAGCGCAGTGGGCAATAGACGCGCGCGCTCCTCCCCTCCCCTCTCTCTCTCCACGTAATGAGCCCGGTCATGCGAACAGCGTCGTTTTGGTATGGAGGCTGCATGTGGGTGGGTGAGACACGGTGGCGTGCTTATAGCTGATGTCACACTTTCCAAAAACACTATAATAAAAACTAAAACTATTTAAACGCAAAGCGAACCTATTTTCCCCTTTTTCCTATTTTTATTTACTCACTTACTTTATTTTTTCCGCTTTTTATAGTGCACATACATATTAACATGATCAACTTGCCACATGGGCGTGTGCTGGCCTGACCTTATGAGTTTATTGGCTATGCAGAAGTACTACAACTTTGCAAGATAACGGGAGAATTGTGAATGAGTTATCAATTCCGAGATCGCCCACGTGGACGCGCCTGTGGTAATGAAGTATTTCGCCTTTGCAGGGTGTGTGTGTGTGTGTATTGCTGCACACGTTGGGGGTATTATTTGGATAAATGTTCATATACTGTGCAGTTATTCTCATCCAACTCCGCTACTCGTTGTGGATCCGCCCAACCCCGTTTATATGCATTCCGCTATCTCGCCCCATCATGTCTCCTTAAATAAGCTCGACGTGCTCATGAATAATGCTGCGTTCAGGGGACCAACGATAGTCGACGCGAGGCTTTTGTTCCCCATGGCGGCGACGCTGATTGGCTCCCGGCCTCCCGGACCACCATCTCAAGACCACCCCCACTCGGCCGTGATTGGTCAGACGCGCTTGAGTGCGATGTTGAATTTGATCGACTGATTTCGGGGCGGGGCCTCTATAAAGGGGGAACTGAACTGAACTGGCCAGCTGATGTTGAGCAGCGCAGTTATGCCGTTACACACAGCAGATACTTTCAGCCGTGCAGCTCCAGCTGGTCATCATATGGCAAGCAAACATTTATATATTTAAACAACAATAAAACAACAACATTTTGCTTTATATTTTCCTTATATTTACCCTATTCTCATATAAGTCAAATCAGTTTGACAGTATTGTTACTATAAATATGTCAAGAAGAGTTATGTCATCCATGCAGGATATTGCAGCTTGTAAATATAAATCTGAATGCACTTCAGTTTTGACTCTTGATTATAAAACAAAAGACTAAACTTTATAAATGTATAAAACTGGGATACTCAGTATATGTCATTGTTTGGGAGGGTTGGCTTTTAAACAGTGGATAGAGAGATATTGCCTATAATCATCAGCTATTATACTAAAACCTATATCCAGGAAATATAAGCATGGTGTCATCATGTTACAAAGAAAAGTGAGGAAGGCGATGACATTAGATTTTACAGCTGAACTAAAAAAAAAAAATCAATTTGTATCAGCACAGCAAACACGCTACAGCATGCATGCTATTTAAAGCATGCATGGGCACTGATACGTTCAACTTCGAATGCCAGTTGATAGCAAACGAGTTCAAACTGTCAAAAGCTCGTCACTCAAAATGCAATCAACTGCTGTGATCAGAAACGGTCCAAAGGGGATTCCAACACAGCTTTTGGATTCTGGGGCACTGAAAACATCTAACGGGTCTGAAGCTGCAATATGAAACCAGGAAGGTGATTTTAGACACCACCATCCCTATTTACAGACAACACATGCTGCTTATCTCAAGGACATGCATTTACCCAGAATGCTATAGTGGACTAGATGCTAGTTCAGATACCAGGTTAGGCAGAGAGCTGTCTGCATCTGTTTCCACTCCCCCTGCTCAACTACTCATACATCTATTGGCCTATTTCAGCTCTCACGGGGTCACGTGCCTTCACTATAGAAACTGAATCAAGTGTGTCGATGCTCCGCTATCTCCCGAGTTGTCATCCGTTTGTCATTGACTGGGATTTATATGAGGTTTGGTGCATGGCCAAGAGCTTAGTCTACATCCTGGCTAAAATTCTCTTTGAACGGTAATAGGCACTTCAGATCGAAGGGGTGAGCACGGTCATGCAGCAACCTTTCGCCCGAGCCAACCTTTTGCATAATCCATTCATAAATAAAATAAAGTAGGACAAAAGACTCCCGTTTTTTTTTTCTCTTAGGGAAGTGATATACATCATATCATTTGATGTTGCTTACTGGAAAGGAACTGACTGGGCTGGACTCTAACATTAATGTAATTGCATGTTACCTCATTGTGCTAAGCACCAGGGCCATCCCGGGGGGACGGGGGATGCAGGAGGGGGGGCGGCATCTGTTCAAACAAGAGAAGTAAAAAATGCTAAAGAAAAACATCAGGGG
>CABFOP010089452.1:0-10096 GCA_900683385.1 Anoplogaster cornuta | reverse complement strand
CTGCGGATGCAGCAGCTAGAGCTGCAATAGGGGATGGAGGAGATGGGATTGATGGAGGAGATGGGAGAGATGGGAGAAATGGGAGAGATGGGATAGATGGAAGAGATGGGAGAGATGGAAGAGATGGGAGAGATGGGATAGATGGAAGAGATGGGAGAGATGGGATAGATGGAAGAGATGGGAGAGATGGGAGAGATGGAAGAGATGGGATAGATGGAAGAGATGGGAGAGATGGGAGAGATGGTTCTGGTGATGGTTCTAGTGGCAAGACTGACGGAGATGGGGGGGATGGAGAATTCAAGAATAAGAACCTTCTGGCAGATGGAGATGATGAGGATGACAAGCAAGAGGGTGATGGATCTGATAAGAAAAAGAAGCGAGTACAAACAGGCCGCTTGGTTCCTGATACTGTCATAGGTAAGAATGTGTCTGTGGCTTGCATTGGTTAAAAAGACTGCATAATGTGTTTAATTGTATTACAGATATTGATGTAATCAGGATTGCTCTTACTGTGTCTCTGCTGCACCAAATATTGTCTGCTTTGCTAATCTGATGTTCATTGTCCAGTTTTGGGATGCTTGATTCTTTAGAGAAAGTGTTCAGATTAATGCAATGTACTGTATATGATAAAGAGTTGGGAAAAGGATTATTGAAGGCAGAAGTGTGATGAGACGTTCCACTGCACTGCCTTTAAATCTACACATTATATGGCAAGAGATGGTCAAGGGTTCATTGATTGGTTCATTGGGTTATTGTGGGATGTGGCATATGGGATCTAGATTTGAAAGGTGAGACCCTAGGGGAACCTTCCAAGCAGCATTAGCCTTGATTTGCTTATAGGCTCAGTTCACAAACAAACAAACAAACAAAAAATAGACAATATCCCATGTATTTCAATGATACCTATGTGTTAATGGATGACATAGACAGAGTGAAGTGTGTAAATACTGTATTACAACTGAAAAGTTTACATTAGTTGAACTTTTGACAGAATGGAGGTTAACGCCATGGCGGGTGGTGAGCGCTCATATTTACCTTGCAGGTTAATTCTTACTAGAGTAGCTTGTTCTTATTTTTACTAGTTCGTTCTTACAATGCAATCGGTGTCCTGATTGTAATTCAGCTGATCCAAACAGTGGTAAAGGCAAGGCAAGGCAAGTTTATTTGTATAGCACAATTCACACACAAGGCAACTCAAAGTGCTTTACAGAGGCATGGAAATACATTAAAATCATAGACAATAAAAGTACATTTAAAAGACAAAGACCGTAAGGCCACCAGAGCTGGGGATCAGGTTGACGTGGATAAACTAGCATCCAACTCTGCCTCAGGGTCATGAGTTTGATCCCCACGTACAGTAGTGTACTGTAACTTGTAAGTTGCTTTGGATAAAAGCATCTGCTAAATGACTGTAATGTACTGTAATGTAACGTAGGTGGTTTCAACTCGTACTTGTCCATGAATTTGACGAATGCCAAATGTTCCACTGCCACACAATGGGAAAAATGCGTGGATCATGTGCTTTCTGCTCTTGTTGCATTAACAAATTTGTATAAAATGTATCAGAAATTGTTTAAGATATCGTTTAAGAAACAATACAGAGTAATTTCTTATTCACTGATTTACAGATCGGGGTGTTCAGTTTGTTAGTGGACTGTCAGATACTGTTGCCAATAATGGTGAACGGGCAGAGCTATCCTGCAAACTGAGCAGTGAATCCTCTGCGGGACGTTGGTATAAAAATGGGACGTTGGTAAGTCAAGTGTTTCAGTAGAGTAGAGGACTACTGCCATGCATATCTTTGTTTCCAGTCAATAGGCTGTCAGAATTAAATAAAATACCTTGCGCTTAAATGTATGTAATAAACAAAACGTCAAACATTAAACTTGTGAATACTCAACATTTTGTCTGACCAGATAACCAGTAAGGATGGGGTACAGATCATCAAAGATGGAGCCTGTCACAAGTTAATTATTGATTGCTGCACAAAGGATGATGCAGCTGTGTATCGCTTTGAGGCAGAAGGACGTAAATCAGAAGCAACACTTAATATTCAAGGTAAGAATGAATGTTCGTAGCATACAAAATATTTGTATGGGTTTTAAACCTAGGGCTGGGTATCAAGAACCAGCTGGTTCCAAATTGCTCGATTCCTCTGAATCAATAAGCGCGTGTACTATCGATTCCAGTCATCGATCTGAGGCTGTTGCTCAGCTGGATGGTTGTTCTGACAGCTGTGCAACACACTTTGGGGCTTTTTGGTGTGCCATTGATTGCACCCAATGACATATTTCAATGTTAGGGTACTCCATTAAAGCTGTACATAGTCATTTCCCCTAACAATTTATCTAACCAGAATCGATAAGGGAATCGCAAAAGAAAAAATCTCATCAGAATCGGTAAATTCCTAATACCCAGCCTTAAACCATTCATTTGATTGGAGGGATTCAATACTATTTCTAATTAAAACTTTATTTTATTCTAACATTGAAGACCCACCAAAAATTGACCATGATGCCCTGGGAAAATTCTCAGAGCCAGTCATTATAAGGACAGGTGAAAGTGCCAAATGGAAGCTGCCTTTCTCAGGTGGAGCACCAATGACAATAAACTGGTACAAGGATGATGACGAGCTTCTGCCTGGCCTCAATGTGAAGATTCAAACATCGCCTACTGAGAGCCAACTATGCCTTTCTAAGTGCCAAAGGAAGGATAGTGGAGAGGTCAAAATCAAAATCAAAAATGAATGTGGTACAATAGTGGCAATTTCCAAGCTTATTGTACTGGGTGAGTTATTAATAAAAAGGAATCTGTGAATTGTTTTTTGTATTGATTATTATATACATATTTCACCATGTAAGGAGATAAATGCTTTTTGCTGTTGCTGCAATTTGGATACATTTTTACTCAAAGACTTTTTGATTTAACTTTCTCTCAACAGACAAACCCACTCCACCACAAGGACCTGTGGACATTATGGAAAGTGCTGTAACATCTGTTGAGTTCAAATGGAAACCACCAAAGGACAGTGGTGGATGTCCAGTAACAAGGTATATCATAGAACGCCAACAAGTGGGGCGCAATAAATGGTCAAATCTAGGGGAGATCCCTGGTAACAACCCAAGTTACAAAGATTCAGATGTGGACCCTGGAAGGAGATACTGTTATCGGATCAAAGCCAAGACTGCAGAAGGCGTCAGCGATTACCTTGAGACGGAAGATATACCAGCTGGTGTATTGCGTAAGTCTACGTACACTACTTTCCCAGTCGGAGCACAGTAATTTTCATATTCTTGTAGTGTGAGGAATACTGCTGTCAGATGAAAACATTGCATCTCAAAAAAGTCAACATCTGAGGAAAGAAGAGAATCATACTGTATATTCCACTATACAGTGTATATTAAAAAGGTTTCCCTATGATCATGGGATATACCAAATGTATCAGACTATGCAGTTATCCAAGTAAAGGAATATTTTTTCACTGCGCTCTTCGCTCAAACTGGTGCTCATCGTGAGGCCGGTAATGGCCCCCGTCGCATCTCTACTTCTCGGAGTCGGGTTTCCGGGTTGTTTGGGATGCAAGTTGACAGGCAGGTAGGCCATCCAATCATTTAATTGTGTCTGAATGGCAGACAGGCAGGATTGGACGGAATGAAATGATTTGACGGACTTATTTCAGTATTAAGGCTGCTACAGACACCAGATTTTTTTTTCAGAACACTTGATTTATTGATTTCTGTCGGGATATAAAGACAATTTCGACAAATATAACAAAAACATTTTCTCAAAAAATTACCTACCATATCTTTAAATTCTTTTGAATTATTGAAGACTTAAAGTTTTGCCTTTGGGCCTTTTTGATTCCCCATTTTAAAGTCAAGTAATTGAATGAAAAAATGAAAAAACTGAAAATGAAAAATTGAAACTGTCAGGTGTTCATGCAACAGCAGAGTTTTTCTTTCAAACTGGATTAATTTAAATCGATAGAGTGGTGGTACTTTAAAACTTAAAGCTGCAGTGCAGTGACACAAGGTTGGCAATTAATCACATTCACGCCTGGGCATCTCCTAGGAGTGAATGTGTTTAACTTCATGAGTGTT
Organism: Anoplogaster cornuta; assembly: GCA_900683385.1. Classification (NCBI taxonomy): domain Eukaryota; kingdom Metazoa; phylum Chordata; class Actinopteri; order Trachichthyiformes; family Anoplogasteridae; genus Anoplogaster; species Anoplogaster cornuta. The sequence continues at coordinate 5,996 of CABFOP010089452.1, read as the reverse complement.
AAGCAGGACATTACTTACAACCTAGGTATGTTTATTAATAATAGTAATATTAATACTGCTACATGTCATGAATACAGAATAGGATGTTACAATTGGGATGCAATAAAAAGATGTCCTCCCCTGACTCTACCAATCTGCTCCTTCTATCTTTTATTATCCTGCTCTTTCTTCTATCTTTTCTTGTGTCAGAGCTAACCAAGTTTAGATTATTCTTATCTGTTATTATATTCATGTGTTTTTGTTTTGTATTTATAGCCTATTTTGGGCCTGTTCAGCACTTTGGTCAACCGTGGTTGTTTTAAATGTGCTATATAAAAAACATTGACTTGACTTGACTTGACTTGACTTGACTTGACTTGACAATTCCCTCACAGGTTATGCTGGACCTCCAACAACACTAAAAGTGGTCAGTGCCTTTAAGGACTGCATCAATCTGACATGGTCTGCTCCCTGCGACACTGGAGGAACAAAAATAGTCGGATACAACTTGGAAAAGCACAAGAAGGGCACCAACTATTGGAGCCTTGTAAACCAAGGAGGGCCAATCACAGGTACGCCTCTCATATGATGAGCTCCAGGAATATACCACGATTAGCCAAGACGTGGAAATGTCTGCATGAATGAGCATTAATGAAGAAATATCTCTAATGAAGTGATGATCATTTCTTATTTTTTTGTTAGATACAAAGTTTGCAGTGAAAGATGTCTTTGAGGGGGCAGCATATGAATTTAGGGTGTCTGCTATCAACTTATCTGGCGCGAGTGAACCTAGCATTCCCTGCAACACAGTCTTTGCAAGAGATCCTATGAGTAAGCCAATCACATTGGATTCCTACATTTTAATGCAATTCTGTTTCACTCATTGACTGATATAATCCTAATCCGAAAAAAGTCATGACCCATTCATAATCCAAAGTGAGCCAATGTGTTGTCCAACATACAGTATATACTCTAAACTGTAGTTCTTTATAAAATGTAGTACTAATGTAAAATTGCACAGTAACACTAAGACAATAACATAATATTACTGTAATTCCAGAACCCCCAGGCAAAGTCATAGACCTTAAGTTAACCTCCTCCAATTACACTACATTTTCTCTGGCTTGGACTAAACCCAAGGAGGTGAAAGGGGTAGAGGATGAAGCCCAGGGGTACTATGTGGAGATCAGGCCAGTAGAGAGCCTTGAATGGACTCGCTGTAATGCCAACCAAATTACTATAACTTCCTTCACCGTGCTTGGCTTGAAGGCAATGGCCACATACTGGATGAGAGTGATTGCCACCAATTATGGAGGTGATGGAGAACCTCAGGGCTTTGATAATTATATCATTGCCATGCCTCCTCCTGGTAAGAAATCTTTTAATTTTAATAAGAAACTTGATGGTTTAAGGTATAGTGAAATAACATATTTTTGATTTCTGTGATTATAGCAATAACAATATTGCATTCCATACCAGTGTGTGGGAATAACAATAGTGTATTCTGTGATTATGGGAATAAAAATGGAATAGGAATTCAGACCATTAAGACATCCACATATTCAGAATTCAGACAAGCAAGGTTTTGATTTCCAAATTGTCTATATATCATAATATGTTCATAGGATGCAATAGATAAAATGTCATTTTTCATGTAGATGAACCAAAAAGTCTCAGACCATTTGTTAATGATAAAATAGTAAAAATGTCTAAACATTTTGTTCAAAATGTACCTTCAAAGTAAGGCCAAGGTTTAAAGACCGCAACATGAAGAGCTTTGTGGTGGTGAAATCTGGAAATACTGTTCGTCTCAATATCAACTTTGAGGTATTGTGCCAGAGCTTTTCCTGCTCATGTTATTGTAATGAAGTGTGTCTTTAAAAAGCGAACTTTTTTCCAGATTGTCTATTCATCTAATTTCTTCTATATTGTTCACAGGCCACTCCCTTGCCAGAAATCTCTTGGGTGAAAGATGGTGTTCCGGTGCCCAAACATGTGACAATTACTAACTCAGATATAGGGTCTCAACTCCTGATCCCTACATCTGAGCGCTCTGATTCTGCCATCTATAGTATTACTGTCAAGAATATTGTGGGCCAGGAGACCTTCAATGTTGAAATCAGAGTTACAGGTGAAGGCAAAGCCATAAAGTTCTACTATTAATTATGATTTCACTTATTTAGCCTTATGAGCAGGAAACCCTAATTGTTAATCACAAACTGAGTTTAATCTCTTGCTGTCTGGTCATTTGATTAGGACAATACAAGTGTCATAAGTTACAATGTTTTAACCAGTCATTTGTTTGTATAATAGTTAATTTCAGAAAAACACTTGATGATTAACAATTTGTTACTATTCTTAACATCAGTAATCTGGATTTCCCTGTCTCTCAACCTGGTTCCAGATGATCCCAAGCCTCCAGGCCCAGTGGAGCTGCAGCAGAACGTCTCTGGAACAGTGACTCTCTCCTGGACTCCCTCTCCAGACGAGAAGAGGGACGACAGGCTACACTACATGGTAACCAAGCGAGATTGCTTCAAACGCACTTGGAGAACAGTGGCAGACAACCTCTTCAACAATAAGTGCACAATCATCAACATCTTGCCTGGACGAGAGTATTATTTCAGGGTGTTTGCTAAAAATGACATGGGCCTTTCAGTACCTACTGTATCTCCTACATGGGAAGTCAAAAAGGAAAAAGGTTTGTGTCTCCAGTTCAATCACCAAGACAAACTCACAATCAATTCTTACTTTCCTGCACACAACCCACAAACACGGGTCCTCTGCCTTGAAGACTTCAGAGAAGTAACAGTTAAATTCCAAATGCACTCACCTTTAATTGTGTATATTTAAAGAACTACACCACTATTGCTATCACTGTTGCCCTCTCTAACTGTGCCAATTCTCTGTGGCTTGTCAAAAGTCATTCTGGGAAATGTAGGAAATCACTAACTGAAGTAGAAATAGATGAGGCAGGTTGAGGAAAAGATACACCAAAAAAACTAAACTAACTAACTAACACAAAAAATATTTATGATATATAACAGTGTAAGAGTATCTGTTGCATGTTAAGTCAGGGAACATTGTCTTGAAAGTTACTGACCACAACCTACAAATAAGTTGTATAATCACTATACTATATTTCATTTTCTTTGCAACTCAGTAAAGTTCAAATTGAACATGCCAGAGTCAAAAGGCTTTGACGTCCAGTCGCCTCCGTCATTCATTGTCCCCCTGAAGAGGCGTACAGCTCCACAAGGCTATGAGTGCTACATGAGCTGTGCTGTTAAGGGTGATCCAGCTCCTGGAGTGACGTGGTATCGCGATAACATCAGCCTGAACACAAACACCAACTACTACATCACCAATGTATGTGGGGTCTGCTCCTTGCTCATACTAAAGGTGGGACCCAAAGACAGTGGGGAATACAAAGTTGCCCTGCACAACCCACTGGGGAGAGCCGAGTGCTCAATGACGCTGAATGTCAGAGGTACAAACACTTTTACAAGGTTAAAGAATTATACATTTCTTTCCCTTAAGAGGCTGACTGATGAAACAGTTCAAGTGTACAGTGTGTATGTGGGTGATACAATTGCCTGTTTACTAATATAGTATTGCTGTTTGTTTTACAGAGTGAAGAACTGCATTGTGTTTGGAGGGTAGAGGCTGAACCAACAGATGCGATGCTTTAGTGTCTTTGAAACCTATTAGGCTGGATTCAGTTTAGGTTCGGAATTTAAATTACTCTATTGTCCACCAATTATTTAACCATTGCTTTAGAAAAGTCCCGCAGATTTGAACCGTTTCTTTTCGCAAAATATTATATGCTACTCTAGTGATTCTTTTTTTTGTCTTCCTGCTTGACAGAAGATATGGTCAAATAAATTGTGAAATAAAATGTATTTTGTGTTTCATTCATTTTAAGTCCCACTGTGTTCAAGTATTTAGTGAACATATTTCAAACTAAGAGCCATCTCGAAGAAGTAAACATGTCGTTCCCCACAAATGATGCAGGCAGCCTTGGGCCAATCAGTAATAAGGTGCATCATCCCTACAAGTTTCATCCAAATCAGACTGGTGGTCTAGCAGTTTTGTCACAGTAAATTATTTTGCATCTAAAGCCAGAGTGTGCGGTTTCTCATTTTTTCATTGTAATCTCCGTTGCCGGTACCTCGCTGAGTTTTTGCGGTGTGCGTTTTATTTCCTTTTGATAACTAGCAGTTTTAACCTTTAATTATAACATCCCCATCTGGCATATCAGTGTAATATTTTTTCAAACACCAGAACACAGCCAAAATGTATCAACCTTCTTAACTTTTGACGTGTCTAAGATATTGTGTTTGACTTTAAAATTGTGACCTTCAATTACTGTGCCCTCTTTAAGCCAATCAAGTGTCAAGTATTTGTAAGGATAGCGGGATGTGTGTACCAAGTTTCATGTCAAGTGGACTTACAGTGTAGACATTTTGACCTTTAAATAGTGCCACATCAGGACATTCATTGTATTTTTTACATGCCAGAACAGAGTGCCAATTTGCAGCATCCCTCCAAGTTTTGTAAAAATCATCGCAGTGGTGTCTCAGATCCCATGTTTGAGTTTAACATTTTGACCTTTAATGATGGCGCCCTCATCAGGTCAATCAGACCACAGTGGGAAGATGCGTCATCCCGCCATATCGGACTAGTGTTGCAGTTAGGGCCTTTCAATTTATTACATTTTCACCTTTAATTGTAGTGTCCCCAAGTTTTGTAAAAAACAAAGATTTGACTGAGCATCGGACCAGCAGCATCTGAGGAATCATGTCTGAGTTAAAATAAGAGTTTTTGCAACCCTGCATCTTAATACACGTATACAATATGTATCTTAATAAAAAAAGCAAATTATTGACCAGATCATAATTGTACCTATTGTTAATTAAGTCAGGTGTGGAAAAAGGGTCTTCTCTGCAACAGTTCAGAGTCCATTGAACCTGGTACCTTTGCTAGTCCAGGCACACACTACTCACATCTCGCTGCCTGAAGACAGTCTTCAAAATCTGTCAAAATGGTCAAGCAGAGTTGGAACAAGTAGCCACACAAAGCCACTTTCCTAATGTTGGACTCGCCAGTATAGTGGTGTAAAAGTGTATGTCTTTCCAGCTCTGTTGTTGGGGGCTCTACAACTCAAATTCTTCCTTCAACAGTCTTAATTTTTGTTGTGATGTATTAGAAACTGTTAGTTTTTAAGGAATTTATTTTGAAAGGTATGCCCAGAAAATGCATTTTTATTCTGGCTGTTTTAACATTGGTAGCAACTCCTGTGGTTATTTTTAGTTTTAGAGAACAGTGCTTACAAGCAATCAGGCATGTGCACAGACATTTTGGGGGGCAGGTGCTCAAGCTAAAAAAAGAGGGCACTCACTCCACCGACACACACTATTCCCACCCCGATGTTGCCACACCGCCACCATCCATAATCACACACCATGCTTATAACATGGGACCTGTTTAAATTTTACAGAAACACATTATTCTATGAAGAAACCACAGATTTGATGTAGTGATGCAGTCAGTCAGTGTTCAGTTGTTTAGACAAATTCAGTCACATTAGATCAGTGGTTTCTTTGAGAAAGAAAGTTAGGAAGGATGCAATTTAATGGCATTCAAACAGATCATACCTTTCCAGTATGTACACTTCCTAAGAGTGGCATGGTTCATGTTCTACAGATTGTATCACCTTGTCTACAACAGCAATTCACACAGACATCACATAGACCTTAGTCTTCAATCTGTAGATGCTACTATGATCTGCCTGCTGTAGCTCCGCCTCTTTCTTTTTCTTAAGCCTTTCCTTTCTGGGCATTGCACTGTCAGCAACCAGCAAAATTAATGACTGACATGTTTATCCCAAACACAAATTAAAAGCCTAGACCTGGACCAAGATGTCAGCATAGAGGGTACGACTTTACAATACGGTTCGCACTTTTTGCGTAGTTACTATAGTAGTTACTAGCGACTTCCTCATTAGTTCCTCAGGA
>CABFOP010089442.1:0-10604 GCA_900683385.1 Anoplogaster cornuta | reverse complement strand
AGCTCTCTGCTCCTGCAGCCGTCAGCAGCCGCTGACTGACTGAGCTGCACGAGGTCTGTGGGTCCGATACTATAAATTCAGATTTTACCGTTTGTCTCACGGACCGTCCTGGCACAGCACAGCGCTGCATTCTGCCTTTTTCGTCATGCAACCCACACGCAACAGCTTTTTGGCATAGTTGATTTTGGCATGTTTTATTTTGACTGTAATGTTACCTGACAGAATCACTGCTAGGCTAAGCTAGTCATCTCGATAGTTAACGTTAGCTTAGCTAAGGTTGTGTTTTCCCCCACGGCGTGGGCGTGGCTTCCACAACTGGTCTCACAACTGGTCTCACAACTGGTCTCAGCCAAATAGGATTCGCTCGTATAGGGGCTCGCCACTGTGTGGCCAAGCCCAAAAAGAAGCAATATTGCTATAAGGAGAAAGACTTGAAGATTTTTGGGGTTTGCACTTCCTTCATTTAACAGTTAGTCCAGTTGTGATTGGCTAAGAGTCATTCCAAGGAGTGCCTACTCCCAGACCTTAGAGTGTCAGTCCGCCTTGTTAACATTAATACTTCATTCATTCATAGCTTAACACTCCATGAAATTAAAGCCCTACAGTTGGACCGCATTCAAGACCAAACTGGACCTATGATGAATTAAAGTTGGTGTCAGGATTCCTGTTGGTATTCCTAAAGCGTCCCAGGAGAGTATTGGAACATTTGTAACTGCAGCCAGAGGTGTCAAGCTAACCAGCCAAACTTCCTAGCAAGCACGCTGCCACTCCACAGCAGTGAAAACAGCCGTTTTACCTACATAATTTCAGAGGGCTTATTACATTAACGCCTAACTGGTAATCATTGATTGACACTTCCTCATCATCCTTTAGTCATATCGGCTATCTTAACCATTCATAAGCATGAGCTACCTCACCTGTTTAACAGTGTTTATATCCAGTAAAGGGCCTTGCTGGTCTTTCAAACCTTGATGAATGGGTAAAAAGGTATTCAGCGTTGACATCAGGGTAGATAAACGCTTTTCCAGGGCTTTGAAATTCCCTCCCTATTGCCCCATCTCAGAGATAGTCAACTACATGCCAGGAGCCAGCCGTGACATATCAGCTTGGATTAGCAGGTCTTGTCTCCATGACACTCTCAATACCCTAAAATAGAGGAGTAGAAGGACACTCAAGACAGCAACAACCAACAGCTGCATCATACACACAGGCACAGGACCAGATAAACAGCAGAGCAAAGCCCGACAGAGCCAGTTGGGATGAAAATCCAAAGGCGAGACACATCGTAGACAGAAAGACAAAGAGGCGGCAGATAGACGTGAGAACAGTCTTGACATAACAAGAATAGTGGATCCACAGCAAGTCCAAACAAGAGTCCAAACAAGATTCCCTCAGATTCTCAGCAGATTAACAAGTTCACTGCTTGCAGACAGAGACTGAGAGAGCCAGACATGGCTAAAATTTCTACGGAAGGTAAGCGACTGATAGAGCTACCTCTACTGAGAATGCAGCTATGTAGTGACAATGGGGCATTATATAATGACAGTTATGAGTAAATGTGAGGATCAATGAATGCATAGGCATAAGGCAGTCAGATTTGATGGTCAGTCCACTTCCAGAGTCCAGAAAAGATCAAAATAAAGTAGTAGTTATTTCAAGACACTACTAACAGTGAGATGTGGTGAGTTGCCATTTTGTTGTGAAATGTTACATGGAGGTTTCACCTTCCCACACAAGCACAAGGACATCCACAAATATCAGTGTAATACGTCAAATTTTATTGCACACTTAAAAAACAAACAAACAAGAACTAGGACTGTCTAGCGTAGGTCAAGTTTCCATAGACGGGAAGTGGGTCAAGGGCTTCGTCCATGGGACTGCTCAGCTGTTCCAGTAGGGAAACCATACATGTGCTGGGAAAGGCTCGTCAGGAATGCAGGCTTCCTAACGGTGCTGGGCGGGGAAACGGGCTGGAAATTTTGCCAACATGGGGACAAATGATCACGGTGTCATCTGTGAAGGCGCCGTGATTGTTCAAAGTTCTCCGGTGGATAGAGTTGCATGTCAACATTTGGTGGGAGGGGGGGATCCACCAGCAGCGCAGTGTGCCAAAGGGATATTGGATAGCAACAGAAGATGTAACACCCAAAGGCAGTAAATATAATAGTGTTGACGCTACAGTACAGCTACATCAGGTCTGATCAAAACATCACTGAATCTGTGCTGAAAATAGGACCAGTTACTGCCGTGGGCATGGACTAGAAATAGGCCGTTTTGAATAAACACAACAGTTTTCCCATCACAAAGTCTTGGGAACCCAAGTGATGGTCTGCAAATAACCGTCGCTGTAACAACAAAGGGTCAGAATTTCTATTTACAGTATAGAAATTTCAGGAATTGTTGAAAAGGAACTGAGTTTCTGAGAGGAACCACTCTGTTTGATTTAATAGGTTACCATGAAAACTCATTGGATTTTTTTTTTTTTAATAAATACATCAACTGTCAACCAGTCCTCTAAAAGATATACTGCCTATGACGCTGAGAATCAAAGAGTAGATTAAACTGGGTAACTGGGTGAATGAGCTCTGTGTTGATCCAATCCTTCGTCCCACCTAGTGTAGTGTTTAACTAACAAAAAGGGTTACATCAACATAAATAGAGATCAGAAACCAGGTCGACTTCACTTTGGATTCATCCCATTAATGTGTTATGTCAAACAGAAAGTTTGAACTGAACACTGTGATGAACAAATACAAAAAAACAATACAGGAAGGTTGTCAGGTTTTTGTTTTTGTTTGTGTTGCATACCGCCCTCAGTGTCGTTCGGCTCAGTGTGACGCCCGATTCCTGTTGGTCAGAGGTCACAGAGTTGATTGGCCATAGTGGCGATTAGTCGTGTTTACTGTAACCTGACTGAGAAGGTGGCAGCACATGCAGCAGGCCCTGAAACATGAGTCAGCCACTCAGGACATGTTTACTGCTCTGATTTAAGCTGAGGCGTTGCAAAATGTGCATATTGTAGCTCACCCCTTAGCCCCCTTCCCTAAAACCTGTCAGTCTCATGTTGCTGGTATTCATATTTACTGCCACCGCTAAGATAACATTTTTCTTTACATAAATGCAGTGATATTTCATAGCATGTTAGATACTGCTGGACATCTCAGCACATTAACCAGACACTAAAACTACAGTATGTTATTACATAGTAACTACCATCTCTGTTTCATAAAAACCATAGGCCTATTTGGGAAATGTGTGAGGCATAAGAGGAAAACAACTTCAGTGACTAATGTGTTTTGGAAAATAATGATGTAATGCTTATAAGGATAGTCATAGCAGTGCAGAACTACTGAGCTAAGAGGAATGAGTTTGTGTGTCCTTTACCTCTTGATCTCATCTAGAGTTAACCTGGGGAATCTCAAGGATGAGTAGGTCCAGGGGTCAAAAGGTCAGGGCATGAGGAGTTGCAGCAGAATGATATCTCTTAAACAATGGTAACTACCCCCTTTACGGCACGGCGTTGATTAATTATCTGCCTCTTTCTATGTGTGTATGTAGAGGTAGTCACAGTCACAAGTATAAATGTATCTGATGAACGGAATTGAGCAGCTCATTCTGCATACACATCGGTGTGTGTGTAGTTTCAGCTCTGCTTGCAAACATTAAAGGCCTAAGAGACGAGGTCTAACATATATTGTGTTATAGCTTTATTGAGCTGTTCTCACCGACTAGACAAAGTGCAATTGACTTAAATTGCCACGACAAATGACTACTGTAGTGTCCTAGTAATCATAAACCATGGAGCAAGAAAGTTGTGTAGGTCGAATTAGAGTTCTGTAGTTCAATCCTTATCCAGCATCAGTGAACGAGGTTATGCGTATCACTTTGATTTACTCCATTACCATGGTATTACCCACTTAATACCAATGTAAAGTGGTCCAGCATGAGAACGGCATTTTATCTGCAGCGAAAACACAAAAAACATGCACCACATTCATCACAATTCATCACTCATAGACCTACACAAGTTGAAGATGAATGCCTACTCTCCCAAAACCAACCTACCACTGATATCCTCTGGCTTCCACTGAAAGTCGGAGGAGATGCTGCTAAGATGCTTTTTGGAAAGCCAGCCCTGATCTGTAGCACACAAAAAAAGCCTTCAGAAAAACTCAAAAGTGTTTCTCTGCTCCCTCAGAGATGCCTCGGCAGTTCCCGAGGATCTCGATGAATGACGTGGATGAGAAGGTCCGCCTGCTAGCGGAGAAGGTGTACGCCACAGCCCTGAAGGAGGAAGACACCAAGGATGCCCTGGCTATGTTCACCGTGCAGGAGGACTGCCCCATCGGCCTGCATGAGGACAGGGAGCGGGAGCTGCTGAAGGAGCTGGCTGAGCAGCAGTCTGAGGAGTCTGCTAAGAGGTCAGATGGAGATACGTTTGAGTCAATATGACTTTTCGTTCTATTGAGTTGTGTAACAAATCTCAACGATGTTTGGAGCCATCAAGGAGGTCCGATGGAGAATTGGCTGTACACAAATAATGGCTAAATATGTAATAACTGGGCAAGGAAAAGAGTGATAGCTGAAAAATATTTTTTGGTGATATGGGTGTAGGTCAGTAATGTTATAACTAAAAGTCAATTAGGCAAATTTGTTCCCAAATTTAGGTGACTGTGACACAGGAAGCTACGCAGAAATTTGGTGAAATGAGCATGATTGACATTGCCATTGAAATAACATGGAGGTTGGGGTGGTGGGTGGGATCAGAAATTAACCATGTCTAGTCGATTCTGTTGACGTGGCCAAGTTGTTTACAAACACAATCAGCTGTTCACAGCCACTGTTGCCCAAGTGCTGAGGACCTCCAATATGGCTGCCAGAGGGGCCGTTACGTCACTTGAAACAAAGTAATCAGAAGTTCACAGGTTTGATTCCCAAAACACACCATTAACAGTGTTTTTATATTTTGAAGATGCAACAAGCTGTTGTAGAGTGTTGTTACTTTTATGATAAGGCTTAATGCTGCCTTTGCAGAAAACCCATACAACAGCAATTACATATTTTTCATTGTTAGATTTTTTTCTCGCTTGATTTGAAAGTTAATAGGTGTTCAGTCACTTGAAACCTGTTAAAATCCCACTGAATGAATGGGGAAATCAATACGCATTCTGAAACCTGCCCGTGCAGATATGTTTTGTTTGACAGTAGGGTAATGGTCGTTCCTCCTTGTGTGTCTCCAGGAAGAAAAGTTTTAAGAAGAAGCGTTCGCAGTCAATGTCTTGCGGTGACTGGCCCCTGTCTGGGGCTTCCCCTCTGCTCTCCCCGGCCACACCAGAACCTGTCTTCTCGGAGAACTTCCCAGAGTTCCAGCGGGTTACCATCAGTGGAGATTACTGTGCAGGGGTAAATGGGATGAATACAATGTGAAATCACACATAAGTATTCAGTTTTGCCCAACATGAGAAATGCTTTCTGCCAGGACATAAAATAAGCACTTTTGACATTTTGAATTTTAGTTCTTTATTCCTTCTCCTTTGGGTGCAAAAGTTTCTAGGTTCGTCAAACACCTAGGTTGGTTTCAGTGAAGAATAAGAAGCCCTTAGGGGAAACTAAAGAGCAAATTTAAAAATGTTTTCCTCTAGTGTGGTGAAGACAAATATCCAACTAAAATTCTTAATGCATACCTTTAAATATTTAAATTCACATTGGACAAAAGCCATTTAAAGGGCGATTCATATTCACATTTCCAGATCACAGTTGAGGATTACGAGCAGGCAGCCAAGAGTCTCCTGAAAGCTCTGTTCATCCGAGAGAAGTACTCCAGGCTGGCCTACCACCACTTCCCCAGGACCACCGCCAGGTTCCTCCGCAGCGCCGAAACCGAGAAGTGGAGGGAGGAGGATGAGGTTGTGCCAGGTAGGGGATTAGAGAATCATGCATACCTTGTACCAAAAATACAACAAGGTATTCCTTATTGGGAAAAGAGTACTGGTGAAAACTGGGCAAAACAGTCCTCTTCCTCTAGGCTTAAACTAATAATCTGTGACGTTTTCATATAAATAAATGTCCCTTCTTCTATTCTATTGCCAATTGACACAATAATGATTCAACTTATAACCAGTTCATGAAAGCTGTTCTAAACACCCGGTGTCAGGTAGGTCTCCTGAGAAAACAATCCTCTGGTGCATAGGAAGTGATGTGTTTTATGTTTCTGGCGGCAGCAACAGCGGTTTGTTTGGAATAAATAGAAGAAGAACCGGGCAGTTAATGAGTGCTCAGTGAGAAAGATGGAGACCAAATCTAAAAAGCGAGAAACAAATGCCATCTGGGTCCCTAGACTTTAAATGCTGCTTGAGGAGCTGAGGCTGGCAAAAGTAGTTGTCAGTTGTTTACCTATTTTATTCACATTGTACGCTTTATTCTTCTATAATCCATGTCTGCCATTTTTATTGTTTATCTTACTGTCTTTTGTGATTGTTTTATTGTCTTTAAAGCACTTAATTGAAATGCGCTCCATAAATAAAGTTACTATTATTGTATTCTTCATTTGCCTGTATTTGTTCATCGACTCCCATCGTCTGTAGACATCTGGCCTTGCCCTCGTGAAGGGGAGGACCCGTATTCCATGGAGGGCATCCCAGAGGACTTGAACTACGAGCTGAAGATGAAGGACGGCATAGTGCATGTGTACGACAACGCCGAGGCCCTGAAACAACAGCTGCCCCACAGCCTTCCTTACCCGGACCTCGAGACCTTCGCCATTGACCTGAGCCACGTCCTTGCCATGATTGTCGACGGCCCAACGTGAGAAGAACAAATGTTATTGTATATTCTGAACCTCACAAGCCCAAAGGGGTACCGTTTGCGCCTACCATTGAGGCACACTTGAGTATGGCACTTAACATTGGTCCAGTGGAGCTGCTCAGTGACCAGCAACAGAAGACTGTGGTTGTACTGGGCAGCTCCCAGATGTTAATGTGTGTGATGGTGTTCTCCTGCAGGGAGTGTTATGATGACCTCATGTTGCGTTGCCTCACAGGAAAACCTACTGTCACAGACGGCTGAACTTCTTGGCCTCTAAGTTCTACCTCCATGAGATGTTGAATGAAATGGCGGAGCTGAAAGAGCTGAAAAGCGTTCCACACAGAGACTTCTACAACGTCAGGAAGGTTGGTTGTTTTTATGTGCTTGGGTACAGTAGGCCCACGTGCTCTTAAGGCGCTGCTCGCTTCAACAACTACCGAGTCTTAAGTAGGTTCTGCGCACTGACGAACACTCGTTGCTTCCTGTCACGCCCAGGTGGACACACATATCCATGCCGCCGCCTGCATGAACCAGAAGCATCTGCTGAGGTTCATCCAGACCACATACCAGACAGAGGCAGACCGCGTGGTGCTGGAGAAGGGCGGCCAGAAGGTCACCCTCAAGCACGTGTTCGACAACCTCGCCATGGACCCTTACGACCTCACCGTGGATTCGCTGGACGTGCACGCTGTAAGAACAAACGCCATTCCTGTAGCGGCTTTCTACAAAACTAATATCGAAATAAGCCGCTGAGGGGGCGAACGGGGTGAACTTGTTTCGGACGCGTGTTCTGGGCTAAAGATAAACCAATGTCCAGTGCGCTGTATATCTTTTGGATTCGGCGATCCATTTGTTCAGTTTGGCATACACATGCTCACCATAGCATAGGTGGATATTGTCCATATTCAATCAAAATGATGTTTCCATTCATCAAATTCAGACTCAAGCACGCCAGTCACACTAACACGGTCCAAAACTGTTTGCTTCCCGTTCCACACACCTGATTTTCATCATCTGGAGCTTATATGCACTTCCTACATTAATGTTCCACCCTGTATAGTCACTGTGTGTTTTTAGATAAGGATAAAATAAAACAAACAAAAAACTACATTATGGCCCCAACAATTCCCATAACACCTCCATATTGTTACGGCGTGTATCAGGTTTAGGTTTCATAATGTTTCTAGAAATACAATGTTCTTAATGCCAAGAGCTGTTGACAGTGTACATTCTATCCTGTATTTACATGATGACTGTACTGTATGTGCCTGCCAACAGTTCATTTGTATTTAGCACAAACCTAAAGCACATGTTTCACCAACCTGCAGTTGTTGACACAAGGATGCAATTACGGGTGTTCATGCATTTCATATGGTTTTGCAATTATTTGTTGGAGCTGCATGCACAGTCCTCTGTGATCTGAATATAACGAATACAATCATTTTGTTGGAATGGAAATGCGATCGTCAGTAGATGAGATTCACCCTCTCTCACGAATTGCTCTGTCAGGGAAGACAAACATTCCATCGCTTTGACAAGTTCAACTCCAAATACAACCCAGTGGGAGCCAGCGAACTCAGAGAGATTTACTTGAAGACAGATAACTACATCAAAGGAGAATACTTTGCACGCCTCATCAAGGTATCGAAGCTTTTTTTCCTTTCCGTTTGAGATAGATCATTGCCACACAGTGTAAAGTGTATGTAATGTCTTGTTGATAGACTGAAGATTGGATCATCATGACATTAGTAACATAGGTTATGGTACTGGTGTTCTTCTGAGATGCTAGTTAGATATATAATAGAGGTATAATTACAGTATACATTAAGAAAAATCAGCCTGAACACTGAAAGCCTTCAGACCTGTTCACTTTCTTTCATATCTGTAATATTTCCAACTAAATTGGAGCTTGTGAGTTTGCTATTAGATTAAGAAAGATATGTAAGATATGTAAAACATTTGAAGCCTTTCAATATGCCATCAAAGCCAATTTATTGACTCATCAGTCATGCTCACTTTATCGTGGAACATCAGCAACTTCCTGTGGTTTGTTTCCTGTGCCAGGAAGTGGCTCACGAGCTGGAGGAGAGTAAGTACCAGCATGCCGAGCCTCGTCTGTCAATATACGGCCGTTCCCCTGAGGAGTGGGAGAGCCTGGCAACCTGGTTCATACAGCATAAAGTCCACTCCCCCAACATGCGCTGGATGATCCAAATTCCCAGGATCTTGTAAGTGCCAAAGGAATGCAGACATGTTCCTATGAGAAAGCAGACGCATTCCTAACCCTAGACAAGTACTGTATTTATATCCTTTTCAAGCTTTTCTGCCAGGGACCACAGAGGAAATATAAAAAAACGGACACCTACTTGTATCAAATGATTGCAGCTATGACAGTAAGGCACATTGTGCGTGGGTAATAAAGTCATGAGTCATCTTGACACATTGTTTCTGAGGATGGAGTCATCTGTTTTATAAATATTTCATGATACATTTTAGGTAGCAAAATGTGGATACGGATAAATAGCATTTCTAAATGACACCCTTCATATCTGTGACCTATTTTGGGACCCAAAATAGTTTAAGAAAGGTTAACAGACTGCCTCTCTTATGGTCCCAGGTTCAAGACCCTCTCTGGACCTTGCTTTGCCACAATATCAGCATGCTTCACTCCTGTCTATTCCACTACTTTGCAGATTAGTTCATATAAGCAAACTACAAAGTGTACAGTTCCCATTCTGAAACATGATATAGTTTGATATGAACAAGGCACAACTTCCTAGTTTGGACTGTTCCAAATACATAGCAGGGAACTTTCCATGCAAAGTTAACATGTTGACTTGATATACGTCTGGAACAAAACAAGACAATAGTACACTACTAGCTAACGTTGCATCATGAAAATGTTGTAGCTAGCAAGTTATTGTCTTTGGCTAGTGGACACTCTTACCCACCAGAAAAAAGGTGCAGTAATTTTGGTACGCTCCATACTGTATGAACAGAGGCCATTTTATTGGAAATGTAGTTCTGTAACTGCCCTTATAAACACACAATCTTGTACCCAAGCCCTTTCCCTCAAAAGTTACAAAAATGTATACATCTGGCCCTTAAAAGTGATGATAACATGATAAGTGATGAAACGTCCCACGATGAGGGTGTAGATCATATCATGTATTGAGAAACATTACTCAACAGGCTGTTTGTTCTAAATGAAGAAACACATGCTGGATGTCCGAGTTGTCTGTTTGGAGAGATGTGCTAACAGAATTCCTTTGTCTTGCAGTGACATTTTCAGGTCAAGGAAGTTAATCCCAAACTTCGCCAAGATGCTGGAGAACATTTTCCTCCCTCTCTTTGAGGCTACAGTCAATCCGCAGAAGAACAAAGAAATACACGTGTTCTTAAAATATGTAAGTCCTTTTTTTCAGGCTGGAATGATAAGAAAGGGAACTTTCTGAATCAATGAAATGCCAGACTTTATCATATTCATTTCCCCCAGATTTTCTGTTTCTCTACTTCATGGGCCTTTTCAAGCCAGAAGGGTCAGATGTCATTTGGCTGTTGAATGAACAAAACATCTGTGCTGGGAGGGCACTCCCTTGATAACCTCAATGACACCCCTGCTCTCAGCCACGCCCCTTTCCATTGAGCATCCAGGCTTCGACATAGGTTCACCCTAAATTGCATTAGATCATGTGTACTGGGTGTGTTTTATCTTGGTGAGATCTCTTCTCTCCCCCCCCCCCCTTTGGTTGCGGGTGACAGGTTTTACAACGGTGGCGCGTCGCTCCAACACACCGGCC